>CAJNOL010001826.1:31166-53285 GCA_905250125.1 Rotaria sordida
AAGTTAATATTTGATAGTAAATATTTATAATATTATCATATAACATAAACTAAGAAATGTATCCACAACAATATCCATCTGTACCATCTGCACCACCACCATATGATACTAATACGCAATTAAATCAACAAGCATATCGTCAGTCATTACCAAATTATCATACAACTAGTGACGAACGTATGGCTGGTTTTCAACATCTTGTTGATCGTTATGAAAGTGAGTTATAGAATTTTTCAAACTTTTATAATTGATTTTATTTTTATTGATTTAGTTAATCATACATTTGCTAGAAAATTACGTGCTCTTGAAGGATATGAAATTGTATTTATTTGTGATGATTCAGGTTCAATGAATACACCACTTGGTAATTTATTCATATTTGCTGTTGTTGTTTTTTGTTTATTAGATATATAAAATTAATTATTCTTATTTTCATAGGTGATCTTTCGGGTCCTTTTGATAAAGCACCATCTCGATGTATGAATTGATATTTCAGAACATTTTTTTTTTGTTTTCGAAAAGAATTTTTCTTTTTTTTTTTGTCTTCTGTTATCATAGGGGATGAATTAAAACAAACTGTATCAATTGTTGTTGATATTGCAAGTGTTCTTGATCCAGATGGTGTTGATATTTATTTTCTTAATCGTGAACCTTTATTTCATGTTCGTAGTTCATCAGAATTAATACCTATCTTTGCTGTACCTCCATCTGGTATTTTTAACAATTGAATATCTTCAAAAAAAAAAACAACAAAAGATTTTTTTTAAGGTCCAACTCCAATTGTTCCGACTCTTCGACGTGTACTTCATGATAAACAACAGGAAGTCGAAGAACGTAAATTATTAATACTTATAGCTACAGATGGTGTACCAACTGATAATCAAGGTCATCGAGATATTCGTTCATTTGAATATGTTCTTAAGCATGAACGTAGACCTGCTAATCGTATACCTGTAACAATTATTGCTTGTACAGGTAAGAAAAATTAAAAAATAAAATAAAATTTTTATAAATTTTTCGTTTTTACAATAGATGATGATGATTGTATTGGATATTTAAATGATTGGGATAAAAAAATTTCTAATCTTGATGTTGTAGATGATTATAGAAATGAAAAACGAGAAATTCAAGCACGACAAGGAAAACAATTTCCTTTCAGTTTTGGTGATGTAAGCAATAACATGATTGGCTTTCTTTTTTTTGTTTTGATTAATTTATTTTCTATTTTTATAAAGTATGTTGTTAAAATTCTAATGGGTGGAGTTGATAGTTGGTTTGATGATTTAGATGAAAAGAAAGTAGCGACAGATGGTTATGGACGAATAACAAGTGCTGGTTCACATCGTAAGAAATCGAATTGTATTATCTTATAACAAAACTTCTTTGGATAACTCCACAAGTAACAATAAACTCTTTCTATCAAATATTTTTCTTTTGATTAAAAAAATAAATGGCGAAGATATCTAAATATAATCAAATATTAATTATTCACTATTACATGTTTGATTTCATACCCTTTATGATCAATAAATTTCAATTTCATATTACACAGATTCACCTTCAATTTAGTGGCCTTGATTTTGGTTATCAAATTTTTTCTGGTCGACAAATCATTATCATCTAACTGTGAAATACACATGCATAATTTTATTGCAGTTAATTGTATATTTTAATGATGTGTTGCGCATGACAATTTATTTCTTTTTTTTTTTTTTTGTATGCACCTCATATAATATATTTATACATATTTTTATTATTATATACAATAGTCTAACAGATGGAAGTTCATCTGTATGTATCTTTTTACTATGCTTCAACTTTATTGTATGCTTGAAGGGGATAAGAAACCCAAAACTGAATAGAGAATAGTATTGTTCACAATTGAGTGTTACTATGATTCATGTTTGTTTTCCATTTTTTTTTCTGACATCAGCATCAAATTCTTGTTAAAATAAAAGAGCTTATTTACATTCAATGTCAGGCATTATTCAGTATGTTCTCTTTGTATTTTCCTCTTTTTTGTTGAGTAATAAACATATCAATATAATTTCATCTATTAAAAAGACAAACTATTTTTAGATCGCCTTTTTTTTTTTTCTTTTCTTATTCAAATAACAACTTATATTTGGCTTCAAATGGAAAGTCAACATTAAGACAAAGAGAAGTACAGGAAAAAAAAGACGTCATGAAAACATTTTTCTTTTTTTATTACTTATAAACTAATGTTATATTGAATATGAATCCACAACAATACCCTGTATTACCGTCACCAACAAATCAAGTTGGTTATAATTCATTACAAGAAACAAATGAAGAACGTATGAGCAAATTTCAATATCTAGTTGATCGTTATGAAATTAATCGAGAATTTGCAACAAGATTACGAGGATTAGAAGGATATGAAATTGTATTTATTGTTGATGGTAAGATGACAATAATATTAAATGAAAAATATTTCGTTTTGATGATGATTCTATTTTTATATAAAATAATTTCTTTTTAAATCTATTTAGATTCTGGATCAATGAATACACCACTTGGTAAGATAATAGATGCACAAACATAAATATATCTCTAAGTATTTTTGTCAATATATATTATCATGCCTTAATCTTTTCTTTTTATAAAAAAGATTCATAATTCTATTTTCTACAAGAGAATGTATTACAAGTTTTACTACAAAATACTAAGCAGGAATATATTAGATAAATAATACTACAAAAAGCTCTAATATTTTCAAAAGTTATTTTTCCAGAACAATGCAACATTTCTTTTTCTAGCTTTATATAAATTATATAAAAATATGACAGAGTAGTAACTAAGTACGAACCTTTTCATGATGTACAATGAAATTCATTTCAATCAAATTAGCTTTCTGACGTATAAAATTACTTTATTAAAAACTTTGCTTGTTTCGCTCAATGTACATTAATAAAAGGCTCTATTGAAATCCTGACATTTCAGTTTGATACATCATTCAGTTCGTTTGAAATTGAAATAAAGTTAAATTATATGAACTCATAATTTTTTCGTTGATTAATGCAAACTTTTCTTAAGTTTGGAAAAAAGAAATAATTCATTTACATGATTGATATTGATACATAAACTTTACTGCCCTAATTACAAGATAGAGATTTTCAAATGCTACAAGACTGCTATATATTTTTTTCCATTTTAGTTTCAAACTTCAATGAATTAATCTTTAAAAAAAAAGATTAAGGCATAACGTTAGAGCCCGCCGGCTCTAAAAGTTTCAGACTTCGATCTGCATGAGTCCGAGACCAATCCGGCGAGTTTTATGTGGTGATATTGAGAAAATACTTCGAGGGATATTTATTCTGCCGCATCTGTTATTTTGTTATATATAATGAATATTTGAAATAAATTAGGTGATATCACTGGTCCATATGATCGTAATCCAACAAGATGGGATGAACTTCGACAAACAGTTTCGATTGTAGTTGATATTGCTTCTGTGTAAGTTAGTTTTATTTCAATATATTTTTAAATTAATATTTATTCTGTCTATATAATGAAGTTTTGATCCAACTGGTGTTGGTAAATAAGAAAATAATAAAAAAACTAAAGTCTTCATAATAATTTAAATTTAGACATTTTCTTTTTAAATCGTCAACCAATGCGTAATGTTAAAAATGCTGAACAACTTATTCCTGTATTTGCTATTCCACCATCTGGTAAATAAGAATATGAAAAAAGAAAAAAAATTTTTCTTTTTTTTATCAATTACAATATTATCATAGGACCAACACCAATTGTTCGTATACTTCGACAAATTTTACAAGAAAAACAACTTGAAGTTCAAGAACGTAAATTATTAATATTGATTGCTACAGATGGTGTACCAACAGATGATAATGGACAACACGATACAAAAACATTAGAACATGCACTTCGTCATGAACGTAAACCAATCAATCGCATTCCAGTTACAATAATTGCTTGTACAGATGATAATGAATGTATTGGGTAAAGAAATTTTTGTATTTTTTTTCTAATATTTATTATCTTTTATTATTATTATTATTATTATTATTATTATTTCTAGTTATCTTAATAATTGGGATAAGAAAATACCTAATATTGATGTTGCTGATGATTATAGATCTGAACGAGAAGAAATTCATAAAGCACAAGGAAAAGATTTTCCATTTAGTTTTGGTGATGTAAGTAAATAAATTAATTGTTTTTCTAATTAAAAAAAAAATAATTTTCTTTTTTTTTTCTTTATAAGTATGTTGTCAAAGTACTAATGGGTGCTGTTGATAATTGGTTTGATACACTTGATGAACGTCGTGTATCCGGTAGTCGTCCACCAGATCGACATGCTCGTAAAGGAAAAAAGAAAAATACATGTTGTATGTCTTAAAAAATAATTAAACCAAAAAGAAAATAATCATTCCTATTCTGATTTTATAAGAATGTATTAAATTTATGCTCATTATTCCTTTTTTTTTTTTCTGTGCGTGAATATGTGAATTTTCTTTTTTTATCATTTTTTTTGTCAAATCAATCGTTATTTAAAACACAAAAAGCCAAACCATCATTGTAATAGATCTTTGTGTAAAATAATAAAACAACATGATTGTCTAAATAAGATAAATTTATAATTAAAATAGCGTCTTGTTATTATATAGTAGAAATTAAAGATAAAAGAAAGAACGACATAAGCACTATGAATAGTATCTGATACCGGAGTCTTTTATTTTATGCAAAGTATTATTCGTAATGAAGATGTATGCTTCTATTTAAGAGAAGAACATCAAACGGTTTCATCGGTTAGATGAAATTATCAGTTCAATAGCAACAATTTTATGTATCTGAAGTTTGCCATATAACAAAGATATATCTAACAAGGGAACATTACCAACTTAAAAACCGTTTGTGAGTGCGGATTTGATACATACGGCAGACACCAATGAGGTATTAGAAACTTCAAAACGATAAAGATCCATAGGTCTTCCCTACGAAGTTATAGCCATTTTAATGAAATTTTAGCTTATAACATAGCTTGTAAAAAAGAATCGAATAACGAAATTTCGTCCATAGATAGGTCTCCTTGTAACTACAGGTTGTCTCAAAAGTCCGGCGTTAAAGTAAATTTGAATAATTCCACTATTTATCAAAACTTAATCAACTGATTGTTTTTCCTCTTGGTAGATATCACTGTGAAGTTTTTTTTTTGATATGAACAAAGATCACAAATACTGTTCAAAGTTATTACTTTTGACTAAAATACAAAAAGCAGTCGTTTTTTTTGATTTCCAAAAACAATCACTATGCAGTGTTTCTCTTTTCTTGCTCTAATTTTTTGCGTTTCTTGTAGCGTTTAGATCGACTAGATCTTGAACTATCGTTTCTATGCATTTGTTTTGGTATTATTTTACTACAAGAAGAAGCTCAATGATATCAAGTCTAGCGATTACGAAGATCATAACATCGGTTTACTTCTTTCAGTTACGAATCACCATTCGGAAACACAAAGCGATTTCTTGACCTTTGTGATGGCCAGACTTAACATCACTAGGTTTCTTTTTATAGTGAAATACTAAAACAAATGCATAGAAACGACAGTCCCAGATCTAGTCGATCTAAACGCTACAAGAAACACAAAAAATCAGAGCAAGAAAAGGGAAACACTGCATAGTGATTGTTTTTGGAAATTAAAAAAAAACGATTGCTTTTTGTATTTTAGTCAAAAGTAATAACTTTGAACAGTATTTGTGATCTTTGTTCGTATCAAAAAAAAAAACTTCGCAGTGATACTTACCAAGAGGAAAAACAATCAGTTGATTAAGTTTTGATAAATAGTGGAGTTATTCAAATTTACTTTCACGCCGAACTTTTGAGATACTCTGTAGTTATAAGTAGGCCTATCTGTAGACGAAATTTCATCATTTAATTCATTTCTACAAGCCATGCTATAACCTAAATTTCATTAAAACGGTTCTAACATTGTGGACAATGTCTATGGGTTCTTATCATTTTGAATTTTGTAATACCTCATTGGAATCTGCCTTATGCATTGAGTCTGAACTCAAAAAGTCATTTTCAAGTTGAGAAGGCTACATTGTAAGAGACAACAGAAGTATTAAAATTATCGAAAGATTTTTACCACCTCGACATAATTTCAAACTAATCTTTGAAAGTAGTGAACATTCAAGACTATACGTAGTTATGATTTCTCGCTTCTTCATCATTCCAAAGCAGTTCATAAAACTTTTTTAAAATTCTACTTCGATATATTATTACGACAAATTTTATCACCAATTGAATTGATTCAGAAAGGTTGTTTACCTTTATATCAATGCCATTTAAAGCAGAAGTCAGGATTTATGTTATCTGATTAGAATTTAATATATATAATAAAATATCATTATGTCTATCTTTTCTATTCTTTCTTTTTCATAAGAATATTGATATTTCTTATTAAATTGGCATAGACTGCATAATCATTAACTATGTTTCATTGTATAGCTGACTGTTTCAATTTAATATTCATACTTATTCTATCATTGCAAACTCTTGAAGCATACGATTCTATATTGCAATATTTCTCTTGAATAAGATAAAAATTAATTTCATGAACCATTTGTCTTTAGTTTATCTTATTACTAATAGTTTTCTGTCATGTTACAGTCTATGTGATACTGCTTAATTATTGAGCAGAAGGTATAATTTTTTCCTTTTATAGAGGATTTTCTGCAAGGAAATCAGAAACTTAATTACAAATTTATATCTACTATTTTTTGAAACATGATTATTAATCTGTGCTACATCCTATGCCGAAAAGCTTTGATGTTATCTCGCTCATTTCAGTTTATTATTCGACGTTATTCGTCTGAATTCTGACATATTACAAATTAACATCTTCTTATCACATAATATACCAAGTGACAAACTAAGATCAATGTTGTTAAAACATTTTGGTTTTTATTTATAATCAAACACATTTCCATAATGATAGAGGTTTTATTGAAAACTTCTATGCACAACAAATAAACCTTGACGAAAAAAAAAAATTATTCGGTCTTGTCTTTGTCTTTCTGTCAAATTGTTCTCTCTATTTCTTTTTAGCACTTCAGTGCGTTGGTTATGATAATACATTTTCATACACAATGATCAGTACATTTCTTTGTCAAAAAAAAATCTAATGACTTTCTTATATTATTGAATCAGGCTTATTTTGGCATGGTAAAAAATAGAATTTAAAAGTAATATAATAAAAGTCAATTCTTTCTCAAGGTTATATTCACATTTTGAAACAGAAAAGATCTTTTAAAGACACAGTTGATATTAAATATTGTTCTTTATGAATCTTCACTAGTACCGATCAACACATATCGACCAGATTACCAACTACAAAATTGTAACGAATCGTATTTTTGATTTAAAATATAGAGTTTACGATCAGTAGAAATTTTTGTAGATATATTTGAATAGTGGAAGTATAGACGTTTATAATACAAATAAAAATTTAATATGAAAATACAAGGTGTTGATATATTTAAGTGTTCTTGAATAATATTTGTTAATAGATGATTCCATGCTTCATCGACTGCATTTCTTAGGTCACGCTGTGGCCTTTAAACTCCTATTTCAAATCAGAGATGTACGGTCCACGGGTTTTGACTCGCAAAGCCATGTGATGACGGCTGGGCGAAGAAAAATTTTTCGATGTTTACTTGGGGCCAGCGGGGCGCGAGCATCGATCGCCTCACGGACGGTCCGAGTGAGATTAGGCTGTAAAATGAAAGATGGGAGTCTCGAACGGGACGAGGATAATTGCTCACGGGTTCAAGCGGGTAGAAGATTTTCACGGGGCGCAATGGAGGACCATCAAAAAATTATCGATAGGTATCATTATTCCACATATGTGATAAGAAACATATCGATTAGCTCATTGTTTTCAATTTATCAACTACAATCTTACTTGTTCTTTAGTTTTTTCCTTTCCTTATCGTTTCTCATATTTAATTTCGATTATTAACTTGTAATAAAAATCAAAAAAACAATAATTCATTTGGTTTTTTGAATAGATATTGAGGATTTGTTGCATTGTACTGCATGAGTGATATTTTTGATCACGATCAGAATCACGAATTATTTCCAAGATCATGGTCACGTTCAATCATGAAGAAAATTTGTTCAGACTGAGAATCACAAAAATATTTTCTAATCATGAGCGACTACGAGCACACTTGATAGTGATCGTGAAATTATAGATCATGCAGTACACTAATTTTTTCAATTTTTTTATCCATAATAATGATCCAATTACATGATTTCTTATCTGATGAATCCTCTAATGATATCTTGCCATCGAATGCCACTTGTCCATCTTCAAATACTTGTAACTCCTCTGGGTAATTTTCATCAAGCGCTATAAAATATAACACTTTAGATATCAAGATATTTTTGAAAGAACAACCGAAAAAATATACGCTTTTGGAAAATTAAAAAGTGAACCTTGCGAAACTATCTCCATATGGGCATTGATTTGCTCTTTCTCCAGTGAAACAAATCATTGAAAGTAAATTAAATGATGAATAAAAATTTTCATGAGTTCACGGGGGCGGGGGGGGGGGGACGGGACGGGTACAGGAGTATTCAGCAAAACAATCTACGAGAATCGGCGAGGCGGGTTAAGAAGTTCCACGGAACAGAATCCGCAGGGCATCAAAATTCGATGCCCCGCACATCTCTGGTGGATATGGGTGTGGATGTGGCAGGGATGTTATCTGGAGTTTTTCTGCACTGCCACATGCAAACCTACACTAACACCCAGTGGAAACCTTCTGAGGTATAGTAAATTATCACGAACCTTTTGAAGTTCCGTGAGATGTCTTTTTTTCAGTGTGTGGTGATGAGAGTGTTTATAGATACTAATCCTATCTTATGTCGCAGTGAAACCCACATCTACCTGTATATCTACACCAAACCTGCGCCTCTTTTTGTTGTTCATACCGAAAGTTATTTAAATATCATTCACCAGTTTCTTTTTTCAAATGTGCATTTGTTGAACCCATTCCGAGAAGAATGAAAAGTCATTAAAAATAAAATTGAAGCCAATTCCTTGCGTAGATTATCTCGTCATTTTATTGACACTCATTAAAAAGCAAGTTCAGACAGAGCGAAAATAAACTTTGTCGCTGGCAAAAGAAAATGACATTAAATTTTAGTAACTTTATCAGTGGATTTTTTCTACAGATACTTATGCAAATAGAAACCATGTCTGTGTAATAGATAAAGTCTAAAAGTAGTTGCGAAAAGAAACAAGAAGAGGTAAGACGCAATTCTGACAGTAAGAGTTTTATCCATCTGAATTTCGCCGACGAGGATGGTTGCGGCAGTGATGGTGACTGAGATATTGTATAGTATAGTTTTGATGAATTGAAAAATCACAATAATATATAAAACTTTAAGGCTTATGCTAATAATTTATCCTTTTGTCTCAAATTATCTTGGGAGTCTATTGAAAACTTAAGTTTTTGTTTCCTCTTCTAAGAATTTCACTTCTCATCTCTAAGTTTCTTAAAAATAACTTTGATTTAGTCTATGATATCTACTCTTTTTTTTTCGTACTTCGAATCACACATTATATTTTCGTATTAAATATTCATAATAAGAAAAAATAGATAATTTAAAGTGGACTTTGCAAAATAAATCGGCTTGTTTCCTATAGTACAAGATCATAACGGAGACGGGTAATAGGTTATAGCCTTATTTGATTTATTTTTCAGTGCCAGATAATCAATAGTTTTTAATGAAAGTAGTGTTTGTTGTGACAAATAATAAACTATGAGCAATATGAGTTGGTGTGGGTATAGCCTTGGTGTTAGTATCGGTCTCTTTCATGATGTTCTTCTTTTGCACATTCACACTTAATCTTCTACCTGAAATCTCTATTTTCTTTGTTGTCTCAATTCACGAAGTATATGAAGAATTTTTCTATTCTCTGCGTAGACAAAAACTTGCAAAACTATAACGACACTTGATGATTTACTTTCTATATAGATATTGACAAGAAGGCAAAAATTTTCAAAAATCATTCATTTCAACAGCACGCAGTACTCGAAAGTATTCAATGTTTATGGCTTATCAAGTTCCTCATTCAATATTGACTATACCTGTTGATCTTGTGTACCGCATCCTAGATCATCTTGATGACTTTACAATTTTATGTTTAGTCCGCAATGTTTGCACCAGACTCAACATGATTACCGATACATATCATCGATTTGCGGTAATTTTCGAGGTTTTTTTCATAGATTAAGATTTCTCTCATCTTCAAGACATCATTTTATTGAAGACATGATTCTTTTATTTATTGATATCTCAGGACATTATCTTACTGTTGAGAAATATCACTGGAAAAATTTAATTTTTCCTTAGAAAATCTATGTCACAATAGTGTAATACTAGTCTCATTCTCTTTCACAATCCTTTACTGAAAAGAAAACCAAATTGATCTATACTCAAAGATTCATCAAAATTATATGTGCGAGTGATTGAAAAGTCGGCCTCTAAACCCACACCAATCAATGAAAATAATCAAAAGATATGAAATGTTACTGAATATCTTAATTTTACACTCATTTCTAGTAAGGATTATTCTAGTATTATTCTCTAGATTCGATGTTAATTTAACATAGTTTACATATGCATTGTTAGATATGAGCAAATTTTTTCTTCTTATATCATTTCAATGAATTTTTCATTCATTACTGCTTTCATTTTCAATAGAGAGAAGCATCAATTCATTCTCGAGAATCAACACAGTGTGTAGCATATCATTCACGTTATCGTGTGCGAGTCTACCTTTTTGAAAGATGCAAAACATTTTATATGATTACATCATTACCTTTCTTTATTTCTTTCTTTCTACCTTTATTAATGCGATGCAAAGCACTGCATTGACGGAGTCCGTCACCAGTTGTATTTTTTTTCTTCCTTTTCTTCTTTTTCTATTTTATCTGCTCGGTGTGGATGTGAGTGTTCGTATGGAAGGATTCGAATGTAGGATGTGGGTTTGAGGATAGACGCAAGTGAAGGGATAAAAATGTACACTCACACCGGCTAAAGTTCTACGAGAGCAACTTTTTTTGGATTCCCGTTTCTCTTTCAACGTTCAGAATTCCTAGTGATATTCCACCTTTTCACATTTGAAAACACTATCATTGTCTGACAAAAGTTTCCCACAGCACTACAATTTTTCAGGATGCGACATAGGTCATAGTTAAGCATGCATCAAGCCCGAACTTCCCGTGGTTCGGTGTTCCCGGATTCGATCATTTCCGGAGTTCGGTCGTTTCCAGGTGTTCTGTCATTCCGGGATTCTTAGGCGACACCCTTAGGTCCTTAAGTCCTGCTATAGGCGGATACCCTTAGGTTCTCAAGTGCTAGGTCAAAAAAGTGAGGTCCAAAGTGCGTAAACTCCAAATTTGGAGCTCACTTACGCATCAGCCAAAAAAGATGAGCTCCAAACCAGGTCGGCTTCAAACTTCAAGCTCGCTTTCCCATTACCTGGAATGCTAATAGCACCGTCCGGTATGCTAGTAGCATTTTCTATGAACCTTATAACATTATCAATGATGCTACTAGCATTACCTAGGATGCTAGTAACATCATTCGGACTGCTACAGGCAAAACTGGGACGCTAAAATCTGATTGATTGATAACTGACCAATCATATGTGAAGAAGCTGTTTCTTCGCTATTGTAACAACAAAACTCGCTCATGTTCGGATCAAATGGAAGTGGACCCCAGATAATCCTGAGATGGACCCGAACAACCCTATGTTTTGTTCGAATAATGCAGGAAATAACCGCACTACAGTCTGATTGGTTAATAATCGACCAATCAGATTCAAGGAAGCTGTTTCTTCCCTATTATAAGGACAAAACATTGTCATGTTGGGGCCAAGTGAAAAAGAATCCCGGATAATTCTAAGATTGGCCCGAATATGACAATGTTTTGTCCTTACAATAGCGAAGAAACAGCTTCTTCGCATCTGATTGGTCGATTAGTGAACAATCAGATTTTAGCATCCCAGTTTTTCCTATAGCATTTCGAATGATGCTTGTAGCATCGAAGGTGATGTGACTAGCATCCCAGGCGGTTGTAACCTACTTCGCTAAAAAGCATTTCGTCGAAAGACTCGTAGGGCGCTTTAGACTATTGCGAGCCCTTTCATTCTTATATAGGCTTGTTCAACATGAAGAGCTCAACTCATTTTACCCTCATCCGCAGATTTGGGGGCGCCGTCCATGGCCAAAAAGTACTTTCCACAAAGTATATTTCCGCGGATAGCATATATACCTTCCGGACGATGCCACTGGTATCCTAGGTGAGACCTTTAGCATCAATGGTGATGCTACTAGCATCTTAGGTAATATAACTATGCAACATCATACACTAGTCTTTACCTCAGATTGCATTTGAAGGGGTTTTCTACTGTAAATCAGAAAACATGCACTGGATTTGATTGGTAAAATATGATTGCATAAGTGAGCTCCCAATTTGGAGTTTACGTATGAAGCTAACTTTTTTTGACCAAATTCACATGGTTATAGATTAAATTAGAGTTTTAAGCAATGACCGTAAACAATACATCCGGTTTAGTACAGAGTTTCTTACCGACAACTCTATAGTAGTCACTAAACACAATTTCATTATGCCAGCTAATATACTACCTCTACATTTATTACACTATGTTATGATGATCCTCATTCTCTCTTCAACCCTCTCATTTTACCATCGCAACTTTTTCACGCAGACACTTACCATACTAGATCTCCAATACAATCAAATCGGAGCTGTCGGAGCACAACATCTGGCTGATGCATTACGAAGCAACACGGTGACCCTCATTCTCTCTTCATCTCTCTCATTTTACCGTATCCACCCTTTCACACAGACACTCACCACACTAAATCTCGAAGACAATCAAATCGGAGCTGTTGGAGCACAACATCTGACTGATGCATTACAAAACAACGCGGTGATCCTCATTCTCTCTTCATTGCTCTCGTTTTACCATCGTCACTCTTTCACACAGACACTCACCACACTAAACCTTCCTCAGAACCAAATCGGAGACAAAGGAGCACGATATCTCGCTCATGCATTACAAAATAACAAGGTGACTGTCATTCTCTCTTCATCTCTCTCATTTTACCATCGCCATTTTTCCACACAGACGCTCACCATACTCGATCTACAATGCAATCAAATCGGAGCTGTCGGAGCACAACATCTAGCTGATGCATTACAAAACAACATGGTGACCCTTATTCTCTCTTCATCGCTCTCATTTTACCATCACAACTTTTTCACACAGACACTCACCACACTAAATATCTCTCAGAACCAAATCGGAGACAAAGAAGTACAATATCTCGCTCTTGCATTACAAAACAACAAGGTGACCCTTATTCTCTCTTGATCTCTCTCATTTTACCATCGCCACTTTTCCACAGACACTCACCACACTAAATCTCGAAGACAATCAAATCGGAGACGAAGGAGCACAATATCTGGCTGATGCATTACGAAACAACACGGTTACCCTCATTCTCTCTTCATCTCTCTCATTTTACTATCGCCACTTTTTCACACAGACTCTCACCACACTAGATCTCTCTTGGAATGAAATCAGAACTGCCGGAGCACAAAATCTGGCTGATGCATTACGAAACAACACGGTGACCATCATTTTCTCTTCATTTCTCTCATTTTACCATCGCCACTTGTTCACACAGACACTCACCACGTTACATCTCGGAAGCAATCGAATCGAAGACAAAGGAGCACAACATCTTGCTGATGCATTACAAAACAACACGGTGACCCTCATTCTCTCTTCATATCTCTCATTTTACCATCGCCACTTTTTCATACAGACACTCACCACACTATATCTCGAAAACAATCTAATTCGAGACGAAGGAGCACAACATCTAGCTGATGCACTACAAAATAACAAGGTGACCCTCATTCTCTCTTCATCTCTCTCATTTTACCATCGCCACCTTTTCACACAGACACTTACCACACTAGCTCTGGAATACAATCAAATCAGAGCTGTCGGAACGCAACATCTAGCTGATACATTACGAAACAACACGGTGAACAACATTCTCTCTTCATCTCTCTCATTTTACCATTGCCATTTTTTCACACAGACACTCACCACACTACATCTCTCCTGGAATCAAAGCGGAGTTGTCGGAGCACAACATCTAGCTGATACATTACAAATCAACACGGTGACCCTCATTCTCTCTTCATTTCTCTCATTTTACGATTGTAACTTTTTCACACAGACACTCACCGTACTAGATCTCCAATACAACCAAATCGGAGCTGTCGGAGCACAGCATCTGGCTGATGCGTTACGAAATAATACGGTGACCCTCATTCTCTCTTCATCTCTCTTATTTTACCATCGCAATTCTTTCACACAGACACTCACCACACTAGGTCTCGAAGACAATCTAATCGGAGCTGTCGGAGCGCAATATCTAGCTGCTGCATTAGAAAACAACACGGTTACCCTCATTCTGTTTTCATCTCTCTCATTTTACCATCGCCACTTTTTCACACAGACACTCGCCACACTACGTCTCAAAAACAATCTGATCGGAGACGAAGGAGCAGAACATCTAGCCGATGCGTTAGAAAACAACAAGGTGACCCTGATTCTCTCTTCATCTCTCTCATTTTATCATCGTCACTTTTCCACATAGACACTCACCACACTAGATCTCCGAGACAATCAAATCGAAGCTGTCGGAGCACAGCATCTGAGTGATACATTACAAAACAACACGGTGACCCTCATTCTCTCTTCATTTCTCTCATTTTACCATCGCCACTTGTTCACACAGACACTTACCACACTAGATCTCGAAGACAATCAAATCGGAGCTGTCGGAGCACAACATCTGGCTGATGCATTACGAAATAACACGGTGATCCTTATTCTCTCTTCGTCTCTCTCATTTTACCATCGCAACTTTTTCACACAGACACTCACCACACTACATCTCGGAAGCAATCGAATCGAAGACAAAGGAGCACAACATCTAGCTGATGCATTACAAAACAACACCGTGACCCTGATTCTCTCTTCATGTCGATAATTTTACCATCGCCACTTTTTCACACAGACACTCACCACACTATATCTCGAAAACAATGGAATCAGAGACGAAGGAGTGCAGCATCTAGCTGATGCATTACGAAGCAACACGGTGACTTTGATTCTCTCTTCATCTGTCTCACTTTACGATTGCCATTTTTTCACACAGACACTCACCATACTCGATCTTCAATACAATGAAACCGGAGACGAAGGAGCCCAACACCTGGCTGATGCATTACAAAACAACACGGTTAGTCTCATTCTGTCTTCATCTCCCTCATTTTACCATCGCAACTTTTTCACACAGACACTCACCACACTATATCTCTACGGCACTCAAATCGGTTGGGAACTTGCAGCTCGTTTGGGCGAATTGATAAAACCGAATAATCAAGGAATAAGACAGTGAACGTTGGTTTCAAAGATGGTTTTACTGGAGAATTAAAATTTTGAATTGAATTTGTGATTTAATTTTTTTTTAATTTGAAAATGACAATAAAGTGTTTTATTTTTAAATTTTGGTATGTTCGAGTTTTTTGAAAATTGATAGGTGAAAGGCGTGGAAATTGTTTTCTTGTTCGAATTTTGCTACGTGGATAAGTGCATTTAAAAGAGATAGAGTACTTTTCAATCCCTGATGATTATTGTATGTGAGTGAAAATTTCTTTTCGGGATATCAGTAGTATTTAATAGTTTCGGTGATATTTTGTTTTTGTAAATTTAAAAAATGAATGATATGAATATTTAATAAAAATTCGGATTTGTCTATTATTACAAGGTTAACTTTTCAGCTGAAGATATTCATGGGTTCCTTGGAATCTGTTGAATTACTTTTTCAAAGTGCATCTGGTATCATGATTGCAAGTTTCGATTTATCGAGAAGAGAATCTGTGTGGTTTCTTTATAGATTTCGATTACTAAACTGATAATTTCTCTTATACATTAATTAACAAACTCTTACTTATTTCGGAAAAAGTGATTGACTTAACTGTTTATAACTATTTTCATTGCAAATAATAACGTTGTTCATACAATCCGTCATGTCTCATAGACGTTAAACAATGGGAAGTAAAAGAAAAATGTTTCAAAAAATGTTATATCGTACCTTACGAATAAATGTCATGAAACGATATTCACTTCTTTAGTTGATTCTTTGTTCTCAATAAGTGCATAATCTTTTCATATTGAAGTGAAGATTTTTTTTTTCTTATTTTAAATCATTATTTAACATATGTTTTCTATTTCGTTGTCTACATTGCGGTTATATCTTACTTATGCTTACATATCATTAATGAGTCAGTAATTACTTCTATCTATATGAATTGTGAGTGCTCTGTATTTGTTTCTTTTATATGTCAATTAACACAACATCCTCTACGAAATATCTCAAGATCACAGCTATTCTTTTAATTTAGAACTAGGTAACACATCTAAATCCAATTCAATAAATGAGTTTACTTGAACCAATTGAAAATAACTTTCGCAGAAATTCTGAGTTTCATTGTATCAAGTTTTAAGTCATATACAAGTCGACTGAAATTGAATTGTACAAATACTTCGACAAATCTATGAACTCAAGGATATTAAAAAGAAGAGGATGTAGGGTGTGGATGTGTGGGTGCGCGTATGAGTGTAGGCTGAATTAAGAGCAACACACCCAGCAGAACATAGCGATATATTCACAATCCGAAAATCTACAGTTCAAACAAATTCAAAGAATTCAAGTAATTCTATCCAACTTAGGGAAGTCAAGGTATATGCACAACGTAAAACACCTATTCGTTAATATTAGCAGGAACAAAAAGAACTCAACATATTAGTAATATGTAAAGGATATTTGGTCTTTCCACTGGATTAGCATAAGGATGACATTTGAATCGGTACCAGTTAGATAGTACCGTTTTTTTATGAAAAGTTACTCGCCCTGGCAGACACTTGATGTAGCATGAACAAAAAGCTGTCGTCTTTATTCTCATACTCTGATTTTGTTGAATTCCTTATCCTCATTGGGCTACCTTGAATTATTTCTAATTTCCTTGTATGGTTAATTTATGGATCTTGAATATCGTTGTCCAGCCGTGTCTATATCACTACAAACACAACATCATATAATTTTCACACATCTTCCAGGCATAATCGTTTCTTGCAAAAATGTTCGATTGTTTCTATCATCTTCGACTTGAAAAATATGCTTTTCCAGAATAAAAAGCGGCAAATCTTTTTCGTTTTTTTCTCTGGTTATGTTTTTCTGATCGCGCATTCCAGAATTCTCGAGCATGTGAAGCTAGAGTGCTCAAGTTGTTGAATTAGGATTTTTTATTATTATGCAGAAATACACTTCTATAAATAGATATATCCTTTTTCTTCGTACAAAAAGCAAGAATTTAAAAAAAAAGTCTGCCATGCTCTTTCAAATGAAAAAGCTTGTCAGCGCTGTTCCGTTAAAGCTAAAATGTGGCAATAACATGTGTTCCTTATCCTCATTATATTAGTACGTTAAGTGAAAAGTCTCTAACAAACTATAGTTCAGCGCCTTTTTTCCATTGCTAAGAAACCCTGTGAGTTACTCTCGGCTGCTATGGAAACGTACGCGAGTCTTGCTATGACGAAGTCGCAAAACCTCGACTTAAAAATTACACTCGATTTTTCAGGCAAACAGACAGAATAATAGCAAAATTGCCAATGAAGAATACACTGTTTCTAATAATACTCTGTATTTTCTTCTCATCTATTGAATAATGAAAGACATGCATAATATCTAATTAAATTAACAAAAAGAAACTTTTTATATATTATTTACTTTTGTTTAATTTACCGTGTATAATTAGTTAAATTTGTATCAAAATTATTCCATGTAAAGAACAAAACATTGAGTGCATTTGATGGACTCATTATTATTAACGAAGAGAGATAGATGATTGAGAAAAATAAGTTTTTTCTTATGAATATGGAGCTGATTTAAATTGACATTGCCATCGATTAATAGTTAACAATGAGCTAGGACTTGTTAGTGTTTGTGAAGGATTTATCATATGAATAAAGTTAGAACTGTATATTGTTGATAGATCATTCTTTCGTTTAAAGAAATACTTTTGAATATGTGTGGAAGAGCTACTGGTTGTTAATTGACGAGAACAACAAGGTAAACGACATGGTATTGATACTGTTTATTTTTTTTTAGTTGCGGATGAATGATTATTATTTAGTTTTTATAAGAATGGCATGATGTTTGAAGAAGACAAATTTGTATTAAATATAAGAAGGATTATTATTTGATGACGAATGACATGATGAAATCAATTTTGGTTGAGTAACGTAATGATTAGAAAATAATTCTTTAGGTTTTTCATACAATGATGACGATAATGAAGATCATATGGTTTTTTATTGATGTTAAACAAAAAAGAGGTGAAGATCGATAAGAATTTGCAATTTTTTTTAGATAATATACTTATGGTATACTAAAAGTAGTGGCAGAAGCACTAGACTAGATTATAGAAGGCTGGAGAAAGTTTTTTCTACATATATAGCGTTAGTCCAAACAGTGCTGTAGCGATGTGCAACACAACATCTTTATAGCCAGTCGCATACGCATTCGACCTTCATGCTTTGCTTTTTTTCGCTGAAACAAAATCTGTACTTTGTATCATAGTGATTTAGAGAACGGCTAGTCGCTAGCAACTCGTTCGAACTTTTGTTAGAGAGATCGACGTCTCCAGATAATAAAAATATTTTTGAATCTTCCGTAAGTTTCGCAATCAGCTGTTGTAATTTGAGATAATTTTGCACAGCATTTCCAAGTCGAGTGAAACTCGAATGCCGTTTAGTTTCATCTAGCTTTTCAATGATCATAAACTAATTAACAATTCAATCATCAGTGAGCTGTACACGTTACGAAAATTTTTCAAGTGAAGAGTATCTTATATTTGGTTACGTCATTTAATCAACTGGATGCCATTGACAAAGTAATGCTTTTTTGTTCTCTTTCAAGGATTCTTTATTAGAAATTTTTGTGTTTGCAGTATGTTCTTGAACTTTCACAGCGACAGAATGTACTTTGTGTATTATCTGATTGTTAGAAGCAACATGCTGAATAATATCCGATGATAATACAATATCAATTTCAGTACTATCAACCCTAGTATATGCTCATGCTAGTGAAAAAGGAATAGATAGATTCGTATATTTTATTATGTTGGCATTTTATTTAATTTTATTAGTTTTTCATTGGAAAAAAGGAAGTAAGCAAATATTGCATTGATTTTTCGATGGTCTAGTCATCGGACTCCGGTGAATCGTTAATGGTGGTACTTTTCTAAAAACAAAGGAAAAAAACCGTCATAAATCAATCATCCATTTAAAGCAATAGCATACGATCCCTGAGCAAAACTCGCCCTAACTTAGAAATCATAGGTATCTACGTAAACAGGAAAGAATTGATCGATCGTACTTTTTACTTGAACACAAGACCAAATTCCTTTGGCAATGTGTCCAGGTTGGCATGCACATGTACCATTGAGACATCTTGCGTTGTTAACAAAACCATTACAATTGCTATTTGACTCGCATCTATAACCTAGCACACTATCGTAATGAATCCTTTTAGTGGTAGGTGTAGGTGGCATTGGTATAGGAGTATTATCAGGAATAGGGTCAACTGGAATAGCAGTAGCTGTGGCAATTATTAGCAATAAAATGAACCACATATTGAAATCTATAAGCACAAGAGTATGCATTAGTATCTATTTGAAAAAACAACATACTAATTCCAATTCTCCTCAGTTAAAAAGTTAAATGATTCTCTTGCTTTTTTTTACGAAGAAATATATTATGAGACTATTTCATATAAATCAATTTCATCCATTTCTCTAATCATTGGAATAGACAAACCATCAGAGTTTTTGAGTAAAATGTCTGTCTAATTCTCTTAGGATTTTAAGAAGTTTCTTGATTACACATTTCTTCTAACGAAAGAACATATTCAACTGTAATTCTCTGATTTTGTTCATAAGTAGAACTCAGCAAGGCTAGAAAAAAAAACGTCTAAAAGGATTTTCTAGTCTTGTTGAGTTCTACTTATAAGCAAAATCGGCGATTAACAGTTGAATATGTTTCCTCGTAAGTTTCAAAAGTCTGTTGAAGTAAAAAGAGTGATGTTTCAGACGACTTTTCAAAGTTTTAGGTGTAAATACTCGAGATTGTTTTCAAGTAGGCTTATTCGAAATATGCAGTTGTTAGAGACAATCTTTTCTGGAAAGAAATAATTTTGAACGAATTTGACTTCAATAGAGAACATAAGACAAATTACAATAGTTCTGAAGGACACATTCTGTAAAATTTCTGAGTGCAAACGATTACTCACAACATAATATATTCATTTATTTCTATCAATACTGGCAATAAATTATGACAATGCCTTAAACTTCAGTCTTCAGAACATTTCAAATGGGATCCAAGTCAAGATAGAAAAGTTTGCGGCAACAAAATCGATCAAGAATCGAAATAGAACTTCTGTTATTCACAAACAAAACCGAGCTCTCGAAAATTTTTCATGTACGCTCAGAATTAAAACTATAAACTGGATTTATGCTTGATTGTCATGTATTTTCAACGGAATAACATTCATAACGTCATTATCTTGAGTTTTTTATTTTTGATAAACAAATCTCGTTGTCAGTCAAAATTGAATACTGACTGAGTCTTTATGCAAACTTAAAAGCTTATAAACAGTGTAGAATAATCGTTAAACAAACTATTAATATTTACCTTTGCAAGATATTATCATGTTGGCAAATGGAAGAGAATAAGACGATTTTTATTGACTATAGTGAAAATGCGTTCTCTACTTTATACGTCTACGTAATGTATTCCGCCTTTGTTCTTTTTCTCGAATCACAAGACTACCAGTACATCGAAGAAAAACGTTAATATGATCGTATAATCAATGCAGCCCATTCCATGTGTCGCAAACTACCACGCTATTTTCAGTATATTTTTATCACAAAAAATGTGACATATTCAATAGAACATAAAAATATGTAATTCATTTTTACCATGACCTATGCGATATAACACCATGTAATGGAATTTCACAATGTCAAAGTATCTAATATTAGTTTTCGATATGTTCGAAGAGAAGAAAATCAATAAAATATTTGTCATTGTATTTTTTTCCTTGAATGATCCTCATCATATTCTTCAGCTCTTTGAACAATTTTGTAAAACCATTGGTCACACAAATGTGTCGTAGTCAACACGAATATCAACAAAGAAAAATAATCGATTATCACTAGACCTGTAGTACATAATCTATTAGTGTCAATTCAATAAAATGTTGAAAAGTGCTGCTGAATGAAGTTGATCACTTTGAATAGTTCCGGTTTTTATATAAAGAAGAATATGATTGGTTCTTTCCATTAAATGTGTTCACTCAGAAATGATAGAATACAAAAAGAAACCTCTCAAAATATGCAAGGATGTGCATGTGGGTGTGGTTCGGATGAACAGCACAATGGCACACGCCTAAACCCACACCTTCGTTAGAAGAAGACTGCATTCAATTCAAATCCGATATGTGTATTAGCTCTGTTGACTGCAATTTCAAGAAGATATCATGCATATTGATCACTAATGAAAGATAAAATCTCTCATTAGGATAGAACCTTTTCACTAGTTGAATCAACCTTTTGTTGCTCAGTATTGCACTTATAAATAATTCGCGATCGTCTCTGAAATTTTCCAAACTGAAATGTACCAAAAATACTGCTATCTATTACTGAAACAGTAAAGGGAATAAAATTGAAACGTCGAAAAGGAAAGATATGAAAAGTTATATGATTTATGGTCCACGCATTATTTTTGAGCAACTGCAATTCTAATAACACTGTTGAAATATTCCTCTAGTGTATGTTTGAATAAAATGTTCATTTTCAGGATATAGATCATACAACAAC
>CAJNOL010001827.1:0-21034 GCA_905250125.1 Rotaria sordida
CTGAAGGATTTCATCACATTTTGTTCGGTCAAACTTAATCCAAAAACTAAGGATTTTTAGAGAACCATTGGTTTCGCAGGTGTTAGCGTGTTGCAGAAATCATCAGAAACCTGAAAAAAACAAATTTATTAATCACTTTGATTGTTTTTCAATGAATAGAATATACCGAAATTTTTCAAGGTTTCCAAGGTTTCGAAAACCTTGCGTACAAACGGTGTGGATTCATACTGAGTTTAGTCAGATATTTTGTTTATGATGTAACTGGATTGTGCTAGAATTTTCAAGGAATCTAAGGATTCCTTGGTGTTTTCAATGGTGGAAACTGTTTCCAGAGTGATGGTGTTCAAGAGTTGGAAGGTTTCTCACGCATTTCGGAAGTGGTATTACCAATGCAAAAACCGCGGATTTCCAGAGAATCTATGGTTTTTCGAGCGTTGGGCAGTGCCAGGCAGTATCAGGAACATCTAAATGCAAGCTTTTGTAATGACTTTGATTCATTTTTAATGAATCAGGATATGTTGAAACTTCTCAAGGTTTCCACGGTTTCGGATTCCTTGCATACAAATGGCGTGGCGTCTTACTGGATTTGGTAAGATATTTTGTTCGTTATTAGTAGAGTACATTTTATTATAATTTTTCAAGGATTTCTAGAATTCCGATAGGGCATCCATTTGTATATTGTCTGGAGCGTATACCATACAAAAATAACTTTGCTTTGGCTTCCTAGTCCTTCACTTGTTGAATCTGATATTGAATTTTTGTATTCAATGATTTTCCCCAATCGACGACACACAGAGATTGCCATGTCAATCGAATGACAAATCGATGAGGTCATTGAGCTGTTTCGATTTTCCTCCTCTACCGTTTCTACCAACAATGACACTTCCCTGTGTCGCTCCTTTGGATCAATGCATGATTCGATCATTCCTTGTATCAGCCACATAGACGGTGTTCAATTGATCGACAACGACTCCTTTTGAATATGACAATTGTGTAAGACTATTTCCTTCTCCTTGACTATCAGTCATGACAATGCCTTTTTTGCACCTTCCATCCATTTCATTACATAATGATTTCCACAGTCAGATATTTACACTGAATGATCTCGTTGGACGAATAGGTATTGTGGGTAAGAGAGTTGATCGAGACGAATTGAGTATGGGTGTATTATTCTCAACCCAGTGCTCACACCCACACCGTCAGTAGGGTAGTTTATCTGTATTATTCAAAAGAACAACGTGATCATCATTGAAATTGATTGATGTTCAATTGTGCGTGGGTTAGCGGGTGTGGTGAAGAATCTCATCCAGCATTCGGCATCCACACCTACATCCTTTAATGAAGACAACTGCAGGTTGAACTTTTGATTCCCCATGCTCAAGAAACTATCGTTTCTTTTGCACATATTGACATTATGGTATCGATAATCATCATTAGCAAGCAAGGAATGTAATAAATGATAGTGATTTGATGATATTCATAGAGTCATACTGAACTAGGTTACTATGAAGCAAGAGTTGATCTCTAACTGCATACAATACGATTGCATTCCACGAGACAATGGCTCTTAAAAAGTTCGATAAACTTGAATATTCGACGTAATAATCAATTTCATCGTTGCGATAGGTTTCATCATGACACTTGTCATTGATACAGAAAAAAAACGTTTTTGTGGTATGCGAGTATGGATCTAGACACTTTTCTACTACAGTCAGATCAATACTACCAGACAATCATTCATACTCTCAACCATACACTAAGGCTTACATCATCAGGAATCCACAACCAAACCCAAACCTAACTGATCCTCTTTCTCCACTCATCTTCCACACTTACAAACATTTGAATATTTCAACTATGATTCTATTAAATATAAGAGCATACGAAATAAGTAAGTGATAGAAAAATATAAAGTACAAGATAAAATTATTAACAAGTCTGCAAGAGAATATTTAAACTGTCAGTACCATAATTAGCGACGGCAAAATCTAGTTTTTTATCATTATTGAAATCTCCAATGGCAATGAAGAATGGATTGGAACCATAGTCTAACTGAACTAGCATAATGCTTTCGAAAGTCCCGTCGCCATGTCCAACAAGTACATCTAGATAATTGGCATCATAATTCACGACGATAATGTCTTGTATAGTGTCGTTATTAATGTCATTTACAGCTAAAGAGTATCGAGACGAACTTGAGCTTGTTGAATACATAATTTGATTTCCAAAAGAACCATTTCCATATCCAAGAATAATACCAATACTGTTCGACTTACAACTAACAAAGACGATATCCACTCGACTATCATTGTTGAAATCACCGACAGCCATAGAGCATGGAGATAAATATGGGTGTGTTGAATATGTCATTTGATTTGCAAAAGAGATATTTCCATATCCAAGAAAAATATCAATATTGTGGGTGTGCGAATTAATGACGCCAATATCCATTAGATCATCATTGTTGAAATCGCTAATCACTAACCACTGTGGTCGGGAATCATTTCCAGTTACTAGTATCATTTTCTTTACAAAACCTATATTGTCATAGCCAACAAGGACACTTACATCATTGCTACCCCTATTCGCAACAACGATATCTAGTCGAGTGTCGTTGTTGACATCATCAATAGCTACAAATGATGGATTATAGCCAACTAAATACTTTGTTTGATTTTCAAAAGAACCGTTTCCATATCCAAGAAGGACACTTACATCATTGCTATCCCAATTGGCGACAACGATATCTGGTTGAGTGTCATTGTTGACATCACCAATAGCTACAGAATGTGGAGAAGAGCCAGCTGAATACTTTGTTTGACTTTCAAAACTACCATTCCCATATCCAAGAAGGATACTCACATCATCACTCCACGAATTGGCGACAACGATATCTAGTCGAGTGTCGTTGTTGACATCACCAATAGATACAGATTCTGGACGAGAGCCAACTGAATACCTTGTTTGATTTTCAAAAGAACCATTCCCATATCCAAGAAGGATACTCACATCACTGCTATCCCAATTGGCGACAACGATATCTAGTTGAGTGTCGTTGTTGACATCACCAATAGCTACAGAATGTGGAGAATAGCCAACTGAATACTTTGTTTGATTTTCAAAAGAACCATTCCCATATCCAAGAAGGACACTCACATCATGGCTACCCGAATTGGCGACAACGATATCTAGTCGAGTGTCATGGTTGACATCACCAATAGATACAGATTGTGGATAAGAGCCAACTGAATACCTTGTTTGATTTTCAAAAGAACCATTCCCATATCCAAGAAGGATACTCACATCATCGCTATAGTAATTGGCGACAATGATATCTAGTCGAGTGTCGTTGTTGACATCACCAATAGCTACAAATGATGGATTATAGCCAACTAAATACCTTGTTTGATTTTCAAAAGAACCATTCCCATATCCAAGAAGGATACTCACATCATCGCTATAGTAATTGGCGACAACGATATCTAGTCGAGTGTCATTGTTGACATCACCAATAGATACAGATTGTGGATTATAGCCAGCTGAATACCTTTTTTGATTTTCAAAAGAACCATAATTATACGCAACAAAAATATCCACATGATCACGTCCATCGTAAGCGACAGCAATCTCCGATCGTGCGTCATTATTAAAATCACCAGAAGCCATAACTAACGGAGGTGTATCAAAGCTAATTTCATAACTTGTTTGAATTGCAAATTTTCCCTGCCCATTTCCAAGCATCATATCTACATGCTTTGTATCATGATTGGCCACAGCAATATCCACTTCACGATCACCATTGAAGTCCCCAAGTGCAATAGAAATCGGATGAGAATTCATACCAGTGCTGAGCATCATTTGATTTTCAAAACTACCATTCCCATATCCAAAAAGAACACCTAAATTATTAGTACCGTAATTAGCTAAGACGATATCCAGATTAGTGTCATTGTTCAAATCACCAATGACTACACATCGTAGGCTAGAACCACCACCAGGTGCCAAGCTCATTTCATATGTAATTGCTCCTCTGTTATATTGCAGCAGTACACTCACATCAGCGCTCCACAAATTGGCGACAACGACATCTAGTCGAGTGTCGTTGTTAACATCACCAATAGATACAGATTGTGGATGAGAACCAACTGAATACCTTGTTTGATTTTCAAAAGAACCATTCCCATATCCAAGAAGGATACTCACATCACTGCTATCCCAATTGGCGACAACGATATCTAGTCGAGTGTCGTTGTTGACATCACCAATAGATACAGATCGTGGATGAGAGCCAACTGAATACTTTGTTTGATTTTCAAAAGAACCATTCCCATATCCAAGAAGGATACTCACATCATAGCTACCCGAATTGGCGACAACGATATCTAGTCGAGTGTCATTGTTGACATCACCAATAGCTATAGAATATGGAGAAAAGCCAACTGGATATCTTGTTTGATTTTCAAAAGAACCATTCCCATATCCAAGAAGGATACTCACATCATTGCTATTCCAATTGGCGACAACGATATCTAGTCGAGTGTCATTGTTGACATCACCAATAGTTACAGATTGTGGATAAGAGCCAACTGAATACCTTGTTTGATTTTGAAAGCCTTCGTAACGTCCAACAAGAATATCAATGGCACCAGTATCATTGTTTACCACGACAATATCTAATCGGTGGTCCTTGTTGAAATTACCTACGGCAACTGAAATCGAAGAAGAAGATCCGGTTGGATACATAATTGAATTTGCAAATTTGCCGTTCCCATATCCAAGAAGTATGGCTATATTGTCAGCGCCTTGATTCGTGGTGATTATGTCCAATCGATTATCTTGATTGAAGTCTCCTACCGAAATAGCAATTGGAGAAGCAGAATTGATGGAATAGTTGACTTGATTAGCGAAAGTTTCATTACCATTATTTAGGAGCACACCTACTTCATGACTTCCAGAATTAGCGATAGCGATATCGAGAAAGTTGTCTGCATTGAAATCACCAATGGCAATGGAGTATGGTTGAGAATCAATGCCAGTTGAGATGGTAATTTGCTTTGCAAAAGTGCTGTTGCTATTTCCAAAAAGTATCACAACATTATTAGTACCGTAATTGGCAATGGCGAGGTCTAAATAGTTGTCATTATTGAAATCTCCGGCAGCTATTGAGGACGGAAAAGAATCGTAACCTGTCGGATATGTAATTGGAAGCGAAAAACTTCCATTTCCATATTGATAGAGTATACTGATACTGTGGTTTCCGTAATTGGCTATGGCAATATCAAGTAGTGTGTCATTGTTGAAATGAGCACCGATAATCGCTATTGGACGAGAGGATTCTGTTGAAAGTTCTGTGTGATTTGCGAAAGACCCATCGCCAAATCCACGAAAGATAACGATATTGTTAGTGCCAAAATTTGCTACTGCAATATCCAAGTAAGAATCATTGTTGAAATAACCAACTGTGACCATGTAAGGACTTGAGTAGGAACCAGTTGAATATGGAATTGGACTTTTAAAAGTGCCATTACCATATCCAAGATAAACAGTTATCGTGTTAGCTATATGATGAGCAATAACTATATCTAAACATGTGTCATTGTCGAAATCACCAGCGGCAACAGATCGTGGGCCATACTTGTATTCAACTGGTTTTTGAGCCGTTGGTTTGAATTTGAGCTCACATTTTTGAACTAAACAACAGATGAAAAGCAGTGTGATGACTGATTGGTTGCTCAAGTGCAACTATCACTGTTTGATCGTATTGGATCCTTACAAGTTTTATAGTATGCTGTCAGAAATTGTCTTATTACTGTATTTGTACGCAACTCAAAATCAATCATCTTTCATTAGAATTCTACTTAGTTTCTTGCAATTCAGATAGAGCTAGATATATGCGACTATATCATGCAAGTTAATTTTCTATTTCCTTTCTTCGATTTGCTCTAGAATTTGTTCAAAAAGTGCGTCATCTTTGAGAATGAAGACGAACATCAACGAATACAATATGACTGAAGAGTGTAAGAATGCGCCAAACTGCATGATTAAATATAATCGCTTCCACATTTTATAATCTCTTTTTCTAGCATTTACTTTGCTAAAAGTTTGATATAAAAGGTGAAAGTTTCATATTTTTACATGCTCAAACGGTTATCAAAATTATTGTGTTAGGTAATACTTTCAGAGGTTCTATTAGTATTTTGAATTAATGATTATATTAAGAAATAGAATATAAAAATAGACAAAACTATGAGGATAGAGAAATGGATGTGAATCTACTTGCTGAGTAACCATACACGAACAGCACAATATACGAGCGAAGAGGAAGAGATAGATGACGCACTAAATGATGGCCTTCGTTGTAAATGCAGACGTTAGTGGTTCGATGATAAGAACAACGAATAGTGATCGATAATTTTTGTGTGATACATGCGCAATTATTTAGTTCAACTTTTTATTTCTTACAATTATAAAACTATGACTTCGATCGACGTATTCCATCAGAAACGCTCGTACGTGTTATTTTGAGTTTTTGATTATAGATTCTCCATGTAATCTTATTTTATCTATAGAAAGTGGCTAACATATTAATAAAAAAGAACATACCAGTAGCTTTTGGTGAAGTGAAACAAACAGTCAATATACCAATACTCATTGCTATAATTGTGAATACAGCAAATGCACCTGCAGCAATTGAAGGTCGATGTCGCGACCAATGCGAAAATTCTCTAATAAAGACATTCTATACATTATTATGATTGAACACAAAAGAAAATTATATACAAAGGTGTCGGAGTCATTGACGACTTCTTTGTTGTATTAGTAGCAGTGGCACATTCTGCTGAATTAAATTCATTTTGCGTTGAGTTTTCACGTTGCTGATTGTCAACATGAGCATGTTGTGCAGCAGGTGAATTCTCAACTGAGATAGCATCATCACTCGTAGAATTTTTATTCATCTATAGTAAAAACAAACAGTATTTAGTAAAAGATAGTTTTCAGTAAGTATTCATTGTTCACTAGAATACTTTTCTATAAATTACCTTTCGAGTTGTCGATAATACCTTTCCTATGCTGAAAAGTTGCAAAGTCTTGAGAAATTAGAAAATATCTAAAATAACAGGATTAATTACATTAGTAATCATAATTTAGAACATCAAATAGTTACATGTTTGTTTTCTTTTGAAAAAATTGCTTCTTTCTTGGGTATGGATAGTCTCTTAATGAACACCAAAATAATCAGGCTATGTCAAACAAAGACAACGCTTCAAAAAATGTCGATCTTATCCAAAAGCAAAACATAGATAGGTATTAGAAACATGAACATAGAACACAGTGTGAGCCAGTACTCAATGAGGTATGCTTTCACAAAAGTTTTTTTTTTTGTGCTAAGTTGACTCAATGGACTGAACTCTATTTGCTAATACATGTTTTTGCTTTCAACTCATTAGTTTAAACATTTGTAAACGTTCCATTGGGAACGTTTTCTTTATTGATATGTCTTATTTGTTGATAGCTTTGGTTTCGAAATCTTTTTAGTCAGTGAAAATATATACTTTATTTATTAAACGATACATTCTATTGTTGAGTATGATTTAGACGTGTCTACCAATGAATTTAAATTTTTTTTGAAAGTATTTACTTATTTCTATAAGGTATTTTGTCAATTGAATCATTCAAAATAATTCTTTTCAATGATCATTATCGATCGAATACTCGGAAAGGTTTTTCGTTTCATTCAATCAACTATACATAAGTCTAGTGATTGGACTAAGATAGTCGTGATTATGGTAGGATTCAAGCTGCAGATGTGATGACTATCTAAGACCTTATTCTAGTTAGGGCATACCAAAAGTAGTGGCGGTTTCATCGCAATTTCGTATAGACGGCTTGAGAAAATTTTCTTTTCATATAGCCTAATAGTCAAAACAAAGCTCTACATTTCTACACTATTTGATCATTATTCATCCAATATTGTAATAATAAAATTTTCATTAGAATTATTCAGCTACAATATGTAACGATAACAGTAAAGGGAAAATAGCAGAGGAATATTTTTAGAAGAACTTTTGATAGAAACAAGTAACGCTCGTTTATGTGACTCGCTGGACCCTCGACTGTATATTCGGTCCTTTGGTATTTTATATTGTTTTACAGTATTCAAAACAGCTACTATCCAACGTGTCAAAAGAATGGATGGATGTATGTGTTGATATTAGCGTCAGTCTTGTTGTGCATAATGGTATGGGGGCCCGAATGAACATTTTTGCCACAAATACATCTAATCAAATCGATACCCCCATATTTATACTCAACAATAGTCTAAGGAACTACATTATGGCAGCGATATCCACATGCACCCAAAAACCAGATTATATTCAATTTTCTGAGAGGTCACGAAGCAAAATGCATTCACGACACTATTGTGAAACAGCACCATACTGCTTGAAATTTCTACTAGAAAACTATTGGCTTACCAAAACATCAGCCGACAATATTTTTTACTGGGGTATGCGCTACAAAAATACGGGTTCAATTGAATTCCTAGCTTAAAATTAATCATACTAGATCTAGTCTTCAATCGAACTGCCATACTTGAAAGAAGCTCATACTCAAAGTGACCGTCAGATTAGATAGATAATTTGAATATATCTGTATACATTTCAACATTTAAATGAGTACAGACAAGAACACATACCAGCAGAAAAATTCCCGTTTATTTCATTTATATCTACTTCTGATACCATGAATATAAAACCTGTGACTGATGTTTTCCGCCAAATGTAGTATTAAAATATTGTGCACCTGCATAAAAAGCGTTGTCACACTTTATTTCAAAATATTTGTCAGTTCTTACCAACTGCTAGTCCTTATTCAAACTCATTAGGTCTAGACTGTTGATTTTTGTTTGATGAATACAAACAGCCTGTACTGAAAAAAAAATTGGTACAATACTGAACCAAAAAGAGTATCGTAGATGAAAAAAAGGTTTCGTACATAGTACGGAACCTAAAAAGGTTTCGAATTCGTTTCAATTCTCTGAACCATTTAAAGTTCCGTACAGACCACTACGAAAAACTTGAAAAAGTGTCCTGAGTCAATGACAATCAATTTTAGTCACCCAAAGTTTTGTACGAAACCTTTTAAAGGTTTCGTATTGTCTTCCTAAATGGTTCCGTAATCATGCAAATTCTTTTGCAGCGTACCGAACCATTTTGGAGGGCAATACGAAACCCTCAAAAGGTTTCGTACAAAACTTTGGGTGACTAAAATTGATTGTCATTGACTCAGGACACTTTTTCAAGTTTTTCGTAGTGGTCTGTACCGAACTTTAAATGGTTCAGAGAATTGAAACGAATTCGAAACCTTTTTTTCGTTCACGATACTCTTTTTGGTTCGGTATCGTACCAATTTTTTTTTCAGTGTGAAGTGTGTCTTCAAGAGATTTTTTAGTGCACCGGCTAGTCGTTCGTCGGAAACCCATCGAGGCACTACTCATGGCTAGTCACTGTTATGTTTCATTCTATTTCTCCATAATGCCATCCTTTTTTTATTTAGACTACATGTAATCTCAAATTCGGCTTAATTTGACAAACTATTTGATCTGTAGCACGAGGATTCTCAATGGCAACTTCTAAACCAAAGCATTATTGTGAACTATTTCTGATTTCTTCAATTTCATTCTGTAACTGGAAAATCAGTGTTTTATTGAAATTTCTTATTAAGGAAATATTAGCGAGCATTCACAAAAAAATCTAACTTTTAAACTTATTTTTCATGAGCGAAATCTGCAGAATGGTTGCAATATGAACCATTAGTCGTTCGTTTTACATAAGTGCACTTATCCAAACAGTTTGTTTATTGTTATTTAACATAAAAGATATGACATCATTTTTATACGTCAAATTTTTATTACTTTCTTCGAGTTATCGCAACTGAAAATTTCACAAGTTGGAGATCCTCCAAACATACACAAGGTTAAAAAATTGGTTTTTTACATGAGTTGCCTAATTCGAATTCGAATATAAATGGAGATGTCACTGCTTATGATTACTTCGAAAATAAATGAAAAAAACGCCTTCCCTGTTGAAATAGCAAAAAGGCAAAAGAAATAATTTTATATAAATTATAAATTATAAATTTATAAATGAAAAGGCACACTCATGTTGAAATAGCAAAAAAGCAAAAGAAATAATTTCATATAAATTATAAATTATAAATTTATAAATGAAAAGGCATACTCATGTTGAAATAGCAAAAAAGCAAAAGAAATAATTTTATATAAATTATAAATTTATAAATTTATAAATGAAAAGGCATACCCATGTTGAAATAGCAAAAAAGCAAAAGAAATAATTTTATATAAATTATGAATTTATAAATTTATAAATGAAAAGGCACACTCATGTTGAAATAGTAAAAAAGCAAAAGAAATAATTTCATATAAATTATAAACTTATAAACGAAAAGGCACACCCATGTTGGAATGGCAAAAAAGCAAAAGAAATAATTTTATATAAATTATAAGTTTATCAATTTATAAATGAAAAGGCATACTCATGTTGAAATAGCAAAAAAGCAAAAGAAATAATTTTATATAAATTATAAATTTATAAATGGAAAAAGGCACACACATGTTGAAATAGCTAAAAAGCAACAGAAATCATTTTATCTGAATTATAAATTTATATATAGAAAGGCATACGCATTGTGTAACAGTAGAAAAGGAAAGTATTTATTTTGCATAACTTAATCACGTATGAGCGAAGAACGCATTAAGACAAAATTTGCCACATCTAACTAACCTTATTGCTAGACTGATATTTGGATAGATGAAAATGAAGGAAGGATTCCTCTCAGTGAAAACTAAATAGGTTTAATGTCGTCAGGGATATGTGAAGTTCCAATTTACGATTGAAGTTCGATATCCGTGATCTAATAAAAAATCTTGTCTATGGTGGCCGCCGGAATATTGTCTTTTATTTTACAACCCAACCATCTCAGATTCTATAGCTTACGATTGCAAATCACCGATGCGCATTCAAAGTTCGATAGCTAGCAGAGTAACAGTATTCGTAGGTGCAGAAACGAGTGAAACCCCACTACTCTAAGAGCTTCAATTCAGTACGTGTATCCGGCACTTGCCTTACATCAGAAGAAAACACCCGGCAAAATTCTCCTCAAGTGTAAACAACAGCTAGCAAGATCAGTAGAAATTACTTCGACAGTTACTAAATAGTACATTGAGAAGACAACCAACCTTTTTCAACTTATGCATCATGCAAAAACTGACCTAACTGTCACAGACTATCTATGGAACATTTTAGTGGCTCTGGTGCAGTATTCATATAAGAAACACGTCTGTGCATTATCAGCCCTGTCAAAGGGCACACGCATACCTTTCTTTAAGCCTCGGCACGTGGTGGACCGAAGGATCACCCGAAGAGCGCCGGGAGGCTGCTTCTGTGCCAACACAGATTAGAGACTTTCCCATTGGTACTATCAGAGGACGTACACAAATTATTTCTTTTGCTTTTTTGCTATTTCAACATGGGTGTGCCTTCGCATTTATAAATTTATAAATTTATAATTTATACAAAATTATTTTTTTTTTGTTGCTTAAACGGGTGTGTATCGTTGGATAAAGTTTTGCTTTTGCTTTTTGTCTGTCAGAACATGGAAGCCATTTTTTTCATTTATATTCGAACTTGAATTAGACAGCTACTCGTTTTTTATAATAATAATAATAAAAAACAATTTATTGACATATCCCAGTTTAAGACCCTGCCCCATCTGTGTATAGATTTCCTTAGAATATAGATATAACTATATGAAAGAAGTGGGAGAAATACGCTTTCAACATCAGTTCTATTGGAAAATTGTTAGAATATCTAGCCAATTTTTATCTATTTCTTCTATCCTTTCAAAAGACAGTGTTGTCTCTCTTTGAACATACATGGCTTTTATTATACTTTTAAAAACTGCCGAGATACGAAGATTTGACATGGGAAGCACCTCTTAGTGGAATCACAGTGGTATCTTTATAACAAATACGTAAGGCTTCAAGGCGCGAATCACTTCGATCGTTTAGAGTTGTGAAGAGTATTGTTGAGATGTTGCTAATCTGCTTGTTTTCGCAATTTTTCAAGGCATTCTAATAGTTACCTATGCACAACAAATAGCTCTAATGTCTCTTCGAATCATAGAGCACCGGTTCAAATCACCAAGGTTTTTTATAACTATCGAATAATCAGAACAGATTTCAGTACCATACCAATTGCTATCCTTTTCATTAAATTCATGAATAGTCGCAAACGGTCTGTGTTAACGAGAAAAAAGTCACTAACTTCATCACTATTTTCATAAAATTGGCAAAATTTGCCAATATTCACTTTCATTTTCTTCTTTTTTTACGTTTAGACACAATCTAAAACTCACATAAACTATACTTAATTACTGGTATCATTTAAGGATAGAAAAATCTTCTGAACACTGATAGACTAAAAGAGCTTACGAGAGATACTGCAATATCAAAAGACTTACGTCTGCTTGTTGTATTAATGTGATGTATATTGTAACGACGAATGTAATACGTTGATAATGTAATATATCGACGTTGTTTGGTAAAGAAAATGAAAGTATCATTTTGCTTATGTATACATCGAAAATACGTTTGGCGTGCGTGCATCCAACCGTATACGTGGGATAGAGCATGATCATATATTATTGAGACACACTGGATTTTTTCTCACAAAAATGTTATCATTCTTTTGCTTGTTCTATCACCTATCGATCAGACAGCTTGAATAATGACGAAAGAGAGAGAGAACGAGTTAATCGATGATTGGAAAAATGTGCATAATATCACGGCTCTATTTTTATTTTTCTACCTATCTTTGCATAGAATAGGTAAAATATACAGGCTTTACAAGCAATAGTATGCAGCTTTATATCATTGATCACGTTAAAACCGAGTTCAATGGTCCCTTCTGCCTATGACAGAAGATATTGGTTTCTACTGCCACTTTTGGAAGCATTTCTTGTCTATACACATATTCCTCGTCAAAAATCGACATTTGGATGAAGTCTTGTCCTTAGGATCGTTTCTGATCCTCACAGAAACTGGGAAGTCACTTCCAACAGCTGCCTTGGCTACCATCATCGTGTGCATCCTTGCTTTGATTCAGATTCCTTTTCCAGTCGTTATATTCATTTAAGTTGCAGTTCAACTCATCATTCTGCTACCTGCTGTGCACGTCAAAAGTCTCGCACCACTTTTTTCTTTTGAACCGTGTATTAAAACTATCCAATATAATTGAAATTTTTTTTTTATCAATAGAAAGTAGAGATCGAGTACTATATGTATACATCTGTTTAAAAAATAAAACTCTTGAATATAGAATAAAATAAAATAAAACAAACTTTTCTACGACAAGAGAACTAGCATGAAAAACTACAGAGTTGGAAAAAATATTATTCAAGGAGGCTAACGCTATAATTTCAAATAGGAGATATGATGAATTTTATACCAAATGAAAGCCCGTGAAAAATGGGATTTATTGATGCTTAATAGTAAGGGTTATGTATAACTTTTAATATCGAACTTAAGAAACTTTCAGAAATTTTACAGATATTTGGGGGTGGAAAAGGAAAGTGCTAGTAATTCAAAAATGGAGTAAAATGTTTTTCTTGGATATTTTTACATGGTTCGATTGAGCTCGTCGAGCCCTACAAAATTGTATATACTAAAAAAATTTTTAAGCCATTTTTTGTGATAAAAAATTAAAAAAACTATTTGGAAAATCTTAAAAACGTTAAAAAAACTGATATTTTTGATATGGAAGAAAAACACTCGATTTTACAATAAAATTAGCCGTTTTGATTATTTTTACTCCCCCCCCCCCCCCAGACATTTCGAAATATACTCATTCGATGCAACGTGAAAAACTGCATCGAATGAATATATTTTCAAACATATTATATAAGGATACTAATGGAAAACAACTGAATTTATTGTAAAAAACACCACTTTTTTCTCCTATAAAAACTGTACAAAATGCCGATTTTTGGGTACTTTCTTTAGACAGTTTTCAGTGAATTTCAACCCAAGAATCCTGTTTAAGAATTTCTAGTATATACAGTTTTGTAGAGTTCGACGAGCTCTATCGAACCATGTAAAAATATCCAAGAAAAACATTTTACTCCATTTTTGAATTACTAGCACTTTCCTTTTCCACTCCCAAATATCTGTAAAATTTCTGAAAGTTTCTTAAGTTCGATATTAAAAGGTTTACATAACCCTTACTATTTAGCGTCAATAAACCCCATTTTTCACGAGCTTTCATTTGGTATAAAATTCATCATATCACCTATTTGAAATTATAGCGTTACCACCCTTGAATAATATTTTTTCCAACCGTGTATATAAGGATCGGAGATTTTTTGCAAATATCATCTGAGTGCAAATAGCTCGAAAAGCTTGAGGATGATTGAAAAGAAACTTATTTTCTTCCTGCTCACGATAAACGTTTACCGTTTTAGAACATAATTAATCGGTCAACGACCTTCTACGACTAAGGCTCTTCCATCTAGCCGATTTTGTTTCAGATAGTTGAAATCACAATGAAATTGCCGGGAATATATCAAACCGTAATGTCTTCAACTACATAATCCTAGGAAAATAGTTGAGACTTGTCATTTCTATAATGATATAGGACTCAAAAAGTAGCTATTTACTGACTTGAAATATGAACTAAATATAATAGAAAAATTCTATTGCTCCCATCTATTATTCAACGTTTAAAAACTAAACTAAAATGGTATATAGTTGACCATCAGCCCTCATATATCTTGCTAGGATGATTATTTCGAAGGGATTTTTTATTCGAAAGCATGACTATCTTACTATACATCGAGACTAATTCAAGATAATTACGGCTAATATTTGTCATTTGATGACAACCGATGAGAATAAAATTCACTAGACCTTTTTTTACATCATTTTCCGAGAACAAATCTCCTAACCACTCTCAACAAACCATTTCATAGATTGTTATGAGAGTAGCTATAACGTTTGATTTTGTGGATCTAGATGTCTATCTCGGTCGAAATTGAGAGAAAAACCACACCTACACCCCAACAATTATAACAGAAGAGAAAAAAGACTGAAAGAAAGCATTAACCAAGATTTATCTAACAGTTATATGGTTTAATCATAGATTAACAAAACAACATCTCTTCTCTTATATTTCTTGACGATAGTCTTGCAAAATTCGTCAATGGTAGGAAAACGCCTCAATCATTTACACAAATAATTATCTCTCAAGAGTTATCTGGTCAACAACTCTTCTCAAATATTAACTCGTTTAGAAATTCTTTTCGTCTTTCTTGTTTATTTTTCCATGTAATCCTAGAACGTCTGCCTGGAGTCTAACTACTTTATTTTATTTTAGTGTTATAGACACACAACCTCAGAGCAAATCATCCCTTTGTAGACATCCTCTGATCAAGATTAATAGAATATTCCACTGATATTAGCCGTTGGTTATCACTAGTCGTGGATGTGATAAACTATCTCGAATAACATACAACCGCTTGTTGCTCACTTCCCGTCCACATCGAACCATATATGTAAAACTTGAAACTTGAATTCAATTGAGTTTTCAAGTTTCAAGTGAGTTTTCAAGTTTCAAGTTTCAATGAAAATATAAACATTTTGGAGATATTGATTCACTAGTGCAGATAATCTTTATGTAGTGATTGACTTTGAATGCTGATCCATTCAGATATATATTCATTCAACTTATCAACCCTTGCTCGACAAAATTCAAAAAATAAATAACTGTTTACTATGTCTCCTACATGTCTGGAAAGGACTGGCTGCAAAAGGACTGATCGCGACGGGACTGATGGAGAAATGAGTGGCCACACTACGACATACATCACATCGCAGCTGCTGTGGGTGCCGCGAAAGGACTGGCCACACTACGACATACATCACATCGCAGCTGCCGTGGGTGCCGCGAAAGGACTGGCCAGGCTACGACATACATCACATCGCAGCTGCTGTGGGTGCCGCGAAAGGACTGACCACACTACGACATACATCACGTCGCAGTGTGGCCACTCATTTCTCCATCAGTCCCGTCGCGATCAGTCCTTTTGCAGCCAGTCCTTTCCAGACATGTAGGAGACATAGTAAACAGTTATTTATTTTTTGAATTTTGTCGAGCAAGGGTTGATAAGTTGAATGAATATATATCTGAATGGATCAGCATTCAAAGTCAATCACTATATAAAGATTATCTGCACTAGTGAATCAATATCTCCAAAATGTTTATATTTTCATTGAAACTTGAAACTTGAAAACTCACTTGAAACTTGAAAACTCAATTGAATTCAAGTTTCAGGTTTGACACTACTGTGAAGTTGATAAGATTTTTAATTTTATCATCGAATTTAACTGTTAGATTATTCAATATATACTATTTCAATTAATAATAGATATTTACAAAATATTTAATCGTAAAATTACCTCCGTTGATACTAGACATTTCTTGTTTTTATCAAATTCATTTCTGGTTCAGTTTCTTTTAAGTAATCATTATCATGATAAAACATTTCATATATGAGCATTCTAACATTATTATCGATTGTATATTAATCAATAGAAGAGATCTGTTTAGTTTAATATAAGGCGTATTTTTTTCAAACACTTGTGTTGTGCTCATGCTTCAAGAAGATTACGTTATTTCAACCGAAGATTTACAATAGGTATCGCATATATCGACGTCTTCCGATCCTTGTGTAGATTATTTAGAGTTTGGTGAGATTCGACACAGTACACTCGTTCATGCTGTTATGCAATCCATTAACTTATTTGCATTTTTGATAGAACAGTTGAATGTATAGAATGCAAATGAAATCCTTCGAACTGTTGCATAGTTTTGTAAGGTACCATATACGATACACGGACACAATCAATATTCTATGAGCCAGTACATGTCTGCTACACTTTCAGATAAAAACTGAACAAACATGTTTCAAATTTTTACAATCACTACTTCTGTATGTACAAAAGAATACTGTGATATTAGCTTCAATATTTATCGCTATTGATTTTGAAAAATGAGCATTCAATGCATCCAGAAAAAAAAATTCCGAATGCAAATATTCTTTTTTGACATGTCACGTCCCAAAATAATCTTAAAACTTTTTGGAAAAATTAGGTAAGTTGCTATTTAAAAACTTTGTAAGATAATCATCAGATGGAGCTTGAGATTAAACACTTATTCATGGAAATGTTGATTTCATCTCCCCACTCCTCATTGGATTAAACGTCTTCTCCAAAGTAAAATTCTTTGTCATCAATTATCTGATTTAATCAACCACTTGCTAGATCCAAATATTAAGATACATTACATCATCGTTAGCATTGAAGAAGAAAATACCACTTGAGAATATTGTTATTTATTTGTGGAAGAATTAATAATTCATTTTGAATATTGTCCTGTATTTGAACATACTCATTATGAAATAATCTTTCCAGCAAATTTGGTTAAACCTAAATCGACTTCAATTTTATATACGCAATAATCTTGATATGTACAGTCATCATGTTCATCTGATTGTTTTCTTACAATGTCGTATTCTCTCTTTTACTAAACTCTCAGATGACATACATTACGAAAAAGAAAAACTTAATGACATCGTTCTACCAATAATATACATAAATATATATATATTTATTTATCTATTTATTTATTTACGTTGATTATTTATCTAATAGTGATATTGTACAACGAATCGATCAATGCTAATCAACAACTATCACCTTATGCTCATTTCTGATCTAAAAATTTAACTTTTGTTCATTTTTGATCTTATTTTCCATAGATAAGTTTTTAAGTTTTCTCTACCTACTTAGGCAATTTTTCAAAATTTAATACCTTAGCGGCAAATAAAACTGTTAGACAATATTTCTGTACAATAGTAACAGAAATCTATCCATTATATTGACTATTTTTCAAACTCTGGTTTTCACATAAATTAAAAGGTCTAATCTATCGCTATTTCTTAGACCAGATAATGTGAATCAAACTTATTTTTCTACATATTACTCATGACATTTGGATGGCTATCTGTTTCGCTAATAAAAAAATAAAACTTGTATCTTTAATTTTTGCGAGATATAATAAAAACATTTCTTCAAGGTTATCTTACATAATAATTCGTTTTCCAAAATCTCTCAAACCAAGTTTTTGTAATATTTTATTAACATTAATGACTTTTTTCTAATTTCATATCAGCTACAAAAAAATCATATCATTTCGTTCATGCTAATGGATCTTTATTATCTGAAAATAATATTGTTGCTGATTCCTTTATTAAAGCCTTCATACATGATATTTTATCATGACTTATTCAGCACAAATGCTCATCTTTCGCTGTTGATATTAGTTTTCAAAAATATAATTTCTGACCTGATCTCATTTTTGTCATCCTTTGTCATTATAGGACGTATACATTATACCATATGCCACATATAATATCTATATTGATATTGTAAAAGTAACAAATATGTTAATATTAAACACACAAAATTCATTCACATTAGCAATTGACTTCAATGGCTTTTCCAAGCATCAACAGTTTAGATTATTTGATTCCTTCAAAAAAGACCAAAATAATTCTCGTATTTGGTGTGTTAACTTTCAGTTTAATAGCAAATCAGAAATTGCATACTTTCAAATACTTCGAAAGTCGATGTTTATTACAATAGTCAACCACTTGATTTATCGAATTTCTACCTTAATAACAATCAATTCACAATCAAAATAAATAATTTAATCATGTCTTCTTATGCAGTTGAGTATGAAATTAACATTTAGAACAAAATTAGCGATCTTTTAAATTCTCCTTTAATACTTAAAACGAGTTTCCCACCAAACTACACAATAAAAAAGTTTAACCTTTTAGGAAATAATCCAAATAACTTTATTAAGCTATCAGAAAAAGAAACACAAATATTTATACCAATCATTGAAAATGAGAATAAAATCCGGTAACAGCTATCTAGAATACATCTGTTAATGTGTTCATAGTATTTATGATGTAATTTATTTGTTTTTAATATTGAAATTAATTACCGCATTTCTTTAGAAAAAGCTTCAAATTATCAATAGAATTCAGTAGCAATTTCAATAAACACAAGAAAATTTACATATACCATTTGTTGTAACAATCCTCAATCTAAAAAAATATTTTTATCTTCGAAAAAAATAAAAAGCCTTGTCTTAGATGTACCTCTACCACAAAGTTTTCCAAAATTCAGTCTATACATATCCAATCCAATATTTCTTCTTGCTTGATTTCTTTTAATTTCGCTTGTTAAGTTTTTATAATAATTTTTGAAAATTATGAATGCACCATGAACAGAACGATTTGATATGTTTCGAACATTCAATAACACTAATGACAAATAAGGGTCGAAAAAATTAATGCATAATTTATTTTCACTTATATAAAAATAAATAATTATTAATTTTCACAAATAGTAATGAAATAAAATTTGCCATAATGCTTTTCATCCGAAAGGTAAAACAACAAACACATACAACAAATAATATTTCAAGACGAAATAGATATTATGGAGCGGATCCTTTGCACAGCTAAATAATTTGTTTATTAATTTGCGGGAGTGGCTGTGGATGTCGGTGAGCATTTGAATATGGCTATGGATGTAGCACATCTCTTGGTTCATACTCGAAACCCACTTACATATATAACCACACATAGCAACCCTTCTATGCCGATATATCCGTTTTTGACGAGTTTCTCGGTGTAGTTTGAGTTCTCGAGAATCCGATAAGACTGTTCTACAGAGATCAAAAAGTTTTGCTTGGACAAAAAGTTGATCATCTGGAATGTCTTCCAGGAAGACTCCTCACAAGTTCTACTACCCAGAATCAAAGATTCCTCTCCTGAGACGCTAGTATTTTTGGATTTTCAGGAATCCAATTTCAGCTACACAAAAACTAAATGCGCCATTGCATATAACTCATCGAGTTGCACATAGAACATAAGTGGAACAACTGGAACATCATTCTGGAAGAATCTTGGCTGCTTTTACTGTCTACAATCATCGATTCCAGCGCTCACAAGCTAGAAATTGTGGGTTCTCGGCAGCGCAATTCGACATACAGAAATTTCGCATCCATTGTAAGATAGAACTCATCGAATTGCACTTGGCACATAAGTCGGACAACTGGAACAACATCCTGGAAGAATCTTGGCTCCTTTTACTGTCCACAATCATCGATGTCTTCGCAAACACACTAGTATGTTTAGATTTTCTCAGCCTAGTTTCAGCTATCGAGTATATGATTACACCTTTGAACAGAGCTCATGGAGTAGTACTCCGCATCTGATTGAAACATGTGGAACCTATTCCTGGAAGGGTGTTGGCGGTTTTCACTATCCAGAACGAAAAATTCCCTCTGCTGACACACCAGCATTTTCGCATTTTCTCAGACGCATTTTGACATAGAGAGTATCGCAACACACCATTCCATAAAACTCTTCGAGTTGCACTTGTAACACCAATGGAACATTTGAAAAACGCGCGTTAACGAACCTTGGCAGATTTTACCATAGAGAACATCAAATTCTTGCATTCATCCAGTAATATTTTTAAATTTTCTGAGACACGGTTCCAGCTACCGAAAATCTGATTATATCATTCGATAGAGCTCATCGCGTTGCGCTTGGAACACTAATGGAACATTTGGAATATGCTCCTGGACGAATCTTGGCAGGTTATACTATAGAGAATCCTGAATTCTTGGTTTGATGCACGAATATTTTTGAATTTTTTCCGACACAGTTTGAGCTACGGAAAATCTGAATATACAATTCAATAGAGCTCATTGGGTTATACTTGGAACACGAATGAAACATTTGGAACATGCTACTGGGCGAATCTTGGCAGGTTTTACTGCATAAAATCCAGGATTTTCGTGGTGATACACTAGTTTTA
>CAJNOL010001827.1:21044-53227 GCA_905250125.1 Rotaria sordida
TTTTACTGCATAAAATCCAGGATTTTCGTGGTGATACACTAGTTTTACCAAATTTTCTCAGACTCAGTTTGAGTTATGGAAAATCTGAACACGCCATTCGATAGAGCGCGTCAAGTTGTTCTTGTAACACCAATGGAACACTTGGAACATGCTCCTGGGCGAATCTTTGCAGGTTTTAGTAGATGGATGCAAAATCGCCCATGGTGAAAATCTAGTATTTTCTGATTTTCTTGGGCTTGGTTTGAGCTATCGTGAATTGGAATACACCATTCGATAGAGCTCATCGAGTTGTACTTGGAACACACCCTGTGACAGTTGGAACATGTTGCTGGGCGAATCTTGGCTGGATTTACTTGAATCTGGTGCTAACTTCACCTACGTTGAAATAAGTTCCTTTACAGTTATACTTAGTGAATTATTGGCTCTATGGGAAATGTTTATCTACTTGTTATTTTCATAGTACAATATCTGTTTCGTTCTTCCCAAAGAGTACTAAATGTAATTAGAAGAAAGTTAGAAGTGATTTCTATTCGGCAACGTTTGAAGCTAAATCGTAAGAATCATGACACCTATCTGTAGACAACCCATGTGAAAAAAAAATTAAAAAATCGATTAAAAATCGGTTTTAATCATACATCTTTAATCAATAGTTTAAGCAGTAATATAATCAAAACAAAATCAGATGATAATCGATTATTTCAAATACCATGATTATAATCAATTTGATAAAATTTAGAAAATGGATTATAATCATGATATTTGCAAATAATCGATTATCATCTGATTTTGTTTTGATTATATTACTGGCTTAAACTATTGATTAAAGGTGTATGACTAAAATCGAATTTGAATCGATTTATTGATTATTAAAGTTGATTTTTTTTACATATTTTTTTTTTACATGGGAAGATGCCAGACCGTCAGTTCATTTTTTAATGATTTGATTTACACATGAAAATTTGTCTTATAATTCAATGATATTTAATTCTTTTTATGAATACAAATTTTTTTTCATGATACATGAATAGATGAATTATATCGAACAATGGTAAATTTTGCTTTATATGTGAAATAAAAAAGATTATCGATTCCCTTTATGTATCTTTGAACAAAGTTTTTCAATCTAAAATGTAACTTATATTTCATGAAACGATTTATGATATTACAGAAAGAATAAGATATGACACTAACCACTATAGACATCTTATGAATTATTCGTCATCATCATGGAGGAAGAGTGCAACTATATGCAATGGCTTTTTTTTATATGTAGCGTTGATTGTATGTAGATTACTCAATCATCATGAGTTCTTAACATCATACCAGTTGTGCCGATATATGCGTCACGGTACGCTGCTCCTCTTCTTTCCTTTCCTTCACTCTCCCATTGCTCTGCGTGTCATCTCTCTCCCATTGCTCTGCGTGTCATCTCTCTCCCATTGTTCTGGGTGTCATCTCTCTCCTTTGTTTCTGTATCATATATAAGTGTGTGTTGAATGTGCAATAGACACATTCTGGAGATGTGAAGTAGCTAATAAACATCATTGCCGAGTAGCGGCTAGCTACTCCTCCAGTCTGTCATAACATCTCTTCCTCATTTTATCGTTACACCAGTGTCTTACATTTCGTATTTTTTTATACCAAAAATTTCTTTGTGATTTTTTTTTTAAATACTGAATATTACTAAACTTCTTTTCCGTAAATATTTTGAAATGTCATTAGTTTTATCTATTTTTAAAATTTTGATCTATTATTTTTTTCTTTTTAATTTTAAAATCATTTCTGCAAAGATTATACGATATTTTCTTAATTGATTTTAATTCAATACTAAGAAAAGAAAATATTTAGAAATTTTTTCTTTTTCGAGATAAAAGAAAAATAAATTTTATTTTGCATTAAAACCTTTAAAAGAATTTTTTTTGGGATTATTCATTTAGTATTTCAACAAAAATTTAAATTAAATTAATTTAATCAAGGCAAAGTTTTTTTTTTTAAATAGGTTTATAATATAATTTTTTTATTTTATTTCAATAAATAGAATATATTATACTATTATCTTTTTAAATGAATTAAAATTAGTTTAGTTTAGAAAAAGATTCCTTTAATTATATATAATTATGTCATACAAGAATAATGTTAATTTATGTATTTTATTAATTTACAATAAAATTAAATAATTAAATTAACAAAGGTATTCGATTCGCTTTTGATTACAAACCGATTAGATTTTATTCTATTATATTACATTTTATTTAAATTAAAACAATATAATCTAATTGCTTGATTTTTGATGAAAGTAAAAAAAAAAAATGAAATTATTTTATTTATTTTTAAGTCGAATAAAAAAATCTATTCAAATAATTTCAGTTTTATTTAAGATAAATAAAGATCTCTACTTTATGTAGTTATTTTAATTCATTTTCAAGTATAATGAATTTATTAGAAATATTCGTTCTATTATGAATTTTATATTAATTGAATTTTATAATGTATATGATTGCTGACTGAATTTAAAACATAATTCACATAATAGAATTATGATTTTCAAAAAAATGAAAGTCCAATTATATCAACCATAGAAAAAAAAAATTAAAATGAAATAATTCTTATAGAATAATTGGATCGACAATAAAATCACGATAGAACTTCTTATTAGTTTCTTTTATTTTGTCTTGGAAAGAAATTAAAAAAAAATATGTAAATTTCTTATTAAATTAAATATATTTTATATTTATTCTTTAATTTTATTTTAATTAAAACGAAATGAATTCGATAGGATTAGATATTTTAAATAAAAAAAATTGATTATTCATAATAATTTACAATATTTTTGAACTAAAAATTTTCTTTCAATTTATTATTTTTTTGTTTTGTAAAGTTTTTTTCTTCTTTTTCGGAATAAATTTCGTCTTAAGGCCCTTCCCCCCCCCCCCTCCTCACCCCTCAAAAATCGATTTTCGAGTTAACCACATTCAAATCGTATGAAACTTGGAGCATATGTTGGGGCTATGGTAAAGTTTTCAGTTCGATACCCTGATATTTAACAGAGATATGAACCAAAACAAGGATCAAAAATAGCCCATTTTGAGACAAAGATTTCTCAGTTCGGGCTCTTTCAATATATTTAAATTTTTTGTTTTTGTTTGAAAGAGACGCGAATTCCGCATTACGGTGACATGCGTACCGATTCAGCGTACTGTACGCGTGTCGAGGCCGTTCCATTCGACGTGAGGCGCCCTATCTGTAGTATAGATGATGTTCTTATTCTGCACATATGTACCAGAAATTCAATTTTAAATAGATTCTTGTATAAAATAATTTCAATCAGTGTATTTTACTTTCATATTTTTTATATAGTTCTAGATGTTTTATTAGATTAATTTTTCTTCAACATATATACATTTATTGTTTGACGATTTCAAAACGTATTATCGAAGTAAGAGAACTTTAAATTGATTCTATGATACTAAAGTTTGACTTAATTGTTATTATTTTTGAAGCATTCCATGGAACTTGTTACTATTCATCGAGAAAATTCGTACAAATTTCTTGAAGATATTTCATCTCGTGCAGTTGCTCTTTTTAAAAATCCTTCTTTTATCAAGGATATTGGTGCTAGAATATGTGCACGTGTCTTTGGCGAACACAAAATAGTTGATAAAGAAATTGAAGAATTTGCTAATTCTGCAATGATGAACCTACGTACTCGTCTTATAGTGAATGGTCTTGTGTCTTTTGATTCTTGTATGGAGTCAAATATTGAACTTGATCCACGTGAAATTCATATCAATGGTGAAGTGAGTATTTTTCTTTTTAATTCATTAATTTTGATGTTAAACGTCTCTGTATTGAAAAGACTTAGGTTTTTAATATGTTCGAGTAATATAAACTTCCTAAAGAAGTTTTCTAATGCAATTTTCGTAAAATTTTTTGAAAAAAAAAGTTCACATTTTATACTATAACTTTCAAGATAATGATGAGCGTATAGCTACTTATCAGATAATATAGTCATACAGTTACTGTTTAATGGAGCACGACCTAAAGCATATCTTAAAATATATATGAAAGAAATTTGGATCGACTGCTCTTGTTATCTTTCTAAATCTTATGAAAAGCAATCTGGACCTGGAACATCATTAAAGACAGTAAAAGGCAAAGAGTCTTTCACGTTTTCCGCTACACACTGCAGTTGACTTTACTGATACATGATCAAAGACTCAATAGTAGTAAAATTCTATCAGCATATATGAGACAATTTCTCCTTGCATTTGTAGAGAAATAAGAAAATGAGAAAGCAATTTGTTCTAAAATAAATCGAATAAAACACTTTTTATGCAAATGCTAACAACAGTTATACTGTGTGGAAAATTTTATTCTCTTAAGAATGAGAGTATTGACTTTTCTAGTATGATCAAAAACAGTGCTTATTCGGTAATGAAGTTTGTGACCATACTATGTTGTTTTTCGATTATACGTTAATAGCTGTGAAAACACTCATAAATCAATCTATCAAAATTTCTGAAGGCACAGATGTGCACATATCTGTACTCAAAAACCAACGATTTTTAGAGATATGAAAAATGTTGAAAGAAAACTGTATAGAAAGGATATTTCATGAATGATATATGTATAGTGTAGTTCTTAAAAAATCGTGATCTTAATCATAATCGCCAAAACTATGGAAAAGATTTTAATTAAATGAATGATTAATACAAGTTATTACATTTGATTTCGATAGTATTTGTAACTATAATTTCATGAATTCTTATCAGTATACTTAGTGAAGTTATTTCAATGGTTTTTTATTGAAACTAATATAATATAATCGTAAGATAATAAAAAAAAGTATAAAGACTTGTTCGAAACAAGGTACTTCAGAAGGCGTATACGATATTATGCTAGTAATTCTCTTCGAATCTTTATGGAATGTTAACCAATCATCGAAGGAGTTTGAAATTCTTTTGTCAGCATATTTAGATACGAAAGTAAAAAAAAAATTTTTTTTATTACGAAGGAAAGTGTGCGGGTAAGCATGATTTAAACAGAAATTTGAAGGAAAAACGTGAAAAGTAAAAATGACAAAAGAGAATACGGAAAATAGAGATATTAGATTAGTACTAATTTAATGCTAACGCTAATATTTGTTATTAGAATCCGAAGACACATGTATTTAGGTAGTCCAAAAATAGCGAGTTAGATACTTAAATACTACATAGCAAACTTTAAGAATCGGTTTTCCTATCATATGTAACGAGTAAACTAATGCCTATTCGATATATTTTTAATGAAAGTGACTGTGTGTATCCAAGTCGGCAATACCAAATAACTAATAAATATGAAGCTATATTGTAATAAGACACATACTTCATGAGTAATATAAATAATCCTTCCTCTATTAATAAATTCATTCTTTCTTTATTGAATTCAAATAGAGTACGAATAGAAAAGTGAAGATGTGAAAGTGTAGAGAGAACTACTCACATTCTACATTCAATACTGATTCATCTTTTGATTCTAGTTCGAAAGATGATATTAATTTGTAAGAATTTTCTTCAATCATCATTTCCGTAATGGAAACCCAATATATATATATATGAATGAATTGCAAAATTATTGTACTGTTGTATTCCCAAGATGTAAAAGTTTAATAACTCCAATTCCTCTCAGCCAATCTTTATGGATTTTCCAGATTAGACGTCTCTAGTTAGTGCTCATTACCACACAAAAAAATCACAAATTTATTTCGCACAGAGCCTGAAATATTGGATGCTCAAGATTCCAAAGTTCGATTTTCATTGACGTGTAATGAACAAAAATGTCATATGACCAATTAATTCTCTTATGATTTGAATTTGAAAGTTTCCAATATTTATAGTAGATAGTCTATATGTTTCAGATATGAGACCGGTTGGCTCTTCCATCATGGTTCTGATTACACTTTTTTCTTGAATATCAAGTGTACCCATCAATTCTTAGTTTTGTGTCATACGAGATTTAAAAACAACCTTACCATTCAACAACACATTAGAAATTGATTGGGCAGATGTTGAACGAAAGTCAATTAGTAGGAAATAAAACTGACAAAGAGAACTGAAAAGTTGTCCTGTTTCTTGTTAATAAAACGATATAAAATAAAAATTGAAAATTCAATAGTCCCATTAAACGTCATACGAGACATAAATATTTTGTTTGGTGTATAACTCTCTTAAATTAACGTAAATTGAGGTGAAATTTTTATCATTTTATCTACTAAACCCCCTCCCAGAATAAAAGGGCATGCCCTTATACAGTGTCTTGGCACATCGCTACGTTTTGGATGGCCTTCTATTGGGGGTCAATTTTTGGCCAGTTTTTAATTAAAATTATTTACAAAATGAATAATTAATTAATAACTTTAATTATTGCTATTTAGGTGATTTTTGCTGAAAAAACTACCATCTTTTGTAAAAATTGTACTATTTATGATAGGAAAGGAAGGATTTCGCAAAAAAAAATTAGAAAATCGGTTATATTTCCTTAATTATTAATTAATATTTATAAAAACTTCGATAATTTTGGAATATATTAATTAATTAGTAAATGGTCTTCTAATAGAGCTTTTGAACTTTTGCTCGGACATGGCCTTATATAGGGGGTGGCCTTCTAATATAGGGTGGCCGTCTATTTTGGGGGGGGGGGGGGGCTTTAGTTGTGATCAAGTATTCTTGAAAATATCGAGGTCAGAAAATTTATCTTTCGCACAAAAGAGAAAAAAATAGTGTTAATATGTCATAGGAGAGTTTTTGAAAAACTGTCAAGTGAAATTTTTATGCATATAACTATTTCACAACCAAGACTAAAGTACATATATTACATATTACTTGATTTCGTGTTTAAGTAACTATCAAAACTCGTGCGTGCACCCTCTAATTTGTTTCTCATGATTAACAGAAAGAGACCAATAATTATGTATAAGAAACAAGACTATTAGAGTTATGTGATTGAGCTTTATCGAACACATAACTCTCGACCATATTTCGAGTGATATAAACAATTGTTGTTATATAAACTGAAGTATTTTCAACGTCTTCAGCAAAACTTTCGTATTTTAGTAATTTTTTGATATAACAGTGATACAGTCATATTAAGGCATTTTTCATGGATTTTGAATGATTCTCTTATATCACGGCCATGCTTATAGTGCTAGTCGGGAAAATTTATTCTTTTTTCTCTTCTTATATAGTACAGTTAAAAACACAACTTATCAGCTTTCGAATCGAAATTTTTTTTTTGTCAAAACGGTACAATAATTTTGCAATGCATCCATATATATATCGGGTGAAAAGGGATCCAATTCATGTCGCAGAATGATATTTCGTCTTATTTATTGATTCGGTCTATAACTTTGTTCTGGAAACCTTTAAGTGATTCTCATATAGAAAAACTTGATCTTCCAGAAACAGTGTATCAAAATTTACTCTCAAAAAATTGTTCTACTTCAAATAGTTTACAATAATAAAGATAAACGTGAAAAAAATTGCATTTTTGCTAAGATCTATTTCTTTAAGTTAAGGATTAACCGTTCAAAAAGACTTGGATAAGAGTTATTGCTCATTTTGATCATCTACTTTGAATGAGACATCTTCGACCTGAACAGACAAAATTATTAAAGGAAATACGAAGAAAATAATGAAACAAATTATTTTCTTTTTTTCTAATTTTTGAGGCAATCTCTCTGTTCTAATAGTTATATTTTCGTCAAACTATGTGATAGAGGCCTAGGAATTGTTTTTAACTCAATTTTTCAGGAGAAATTGATTAATGAATTTTTTCATAAAATAATCCAATTGACAAATATTTGACTCATTGGCAAAACTTCTCCTTAGTCTTATCCACATCTTCAACGTAAAAAGATGTTATCTTTCAGACAGTAATCGAAATCGAATTTTAAATGAATAAAGATGCATCCAAGCTTACTATTATATGACACTGTTGACTGAGAAGTTTTCGAAAATTTCTCTTTTCCTTTGGGGCACGCTGATCTCTAGTTGTATCAACTTTGAATAAACTTTTCCATCTAGTTTCAGTGCAATCTGTGACTCTAGATAACGCCATCTGTTGTGTGTTTTTGAAAATTTTTAAATAAGTGCTATGAGTACACCATTAGTTTTGGAGATTCAAGGGTAAACTGAGTGTTACAATTTATATATGATTTCACTCAAAATAAGATTTTCAATCAGAGAAATCTTAATAACTCTTAATTGATTGAAGTAATCAAATTTTTTTTGTCAAGTTTAAATGAAAGTAACATGTTACCTACATTATAAAAAGAAATTGGATACATTACTGAATCTCTAGATGTTTCGAAGTTTTTCTTCAAGGAATACAAAGGTTGAATACAATAAAACGTTGCGTAGCGTTCGTCAGATTAATTTTAGGTTTCTCTCAACTCATATAGTTTCACTATTTTTGAATGAAAGCTTTAATAAGTTCCACAAATTCATTTCTGATTTGGAACAATGCGAACTAAACGTTTCATGGTTCCATACATCATGTACTACATCATCGATGGGTTCAAAATATTTGGTAGTATGCTGGAGTCATCGTTCTTTTTTTTGTAGTCAATGTACTAGTTTCACTATCTCCCCGCGAAAGCATCAATAGTTCCGTAGATTTCATACAAAAGTATTTGTCATTTTCCATGCCGATTTTATAGTTCCATACATTTTACAATGGAATATTTTGTAGCTCCAAAAACTAATCAAAGATTTTCCATTTTTCATAACGAAATCTGGCATAATTTTATTCATTTCTGAAAGATTTGATGCGTTCTATGGAAAACTATGTATCGTTTCGTTAAATATAGAAGATTTTTTCATATTTTTTCGACATAAAGGTGTCTATTCTTTGACAAGAATTCTTTGGGTACATCTGAGTACCTCTAGAAAGGTGTCGAATAATCCTGCGATACTTACCAGTTGGTATAAGGTATCTCTGGATAAGTAAGATTTCGCAATCGGTACAAAATCTCTTTTTGATCTGGGAAAAACTATTTGGTATCAATTCTATCTATGGGATTCTTTTTCGTATCTTAGAATGAAACTTTCTACACAAAAGTGATTTTCTAAGGAATGAAAAAGAGTTTTTCCGTGTGGTAGTTGGAAGATCCTTTTTAGGATTTGTAAAAAACTTAGTTTTTTTTAAGAATTGAGTCTAGTTCTTTTAAATTCAGCGTGTTTTAGAAAAGTTAGATTCTCTGTCGTGAAATACGAGCTTTTTATTTCGATACTAAACATTGAATTGATAATTAAAAATGAGTAGAACCGAATTTAGAAATGATGAATGATGCGAAACAACTGAAACTATTGATTCAAATCTGAAAAGAATCCGAGCTATATATTTCATGTATTCACAAAATTGTAAGGATTTTCCTAAAACTTATGAATGAACTGCAAATAAACCGACAGCTCACATTGTATTGACATAACGGATTGAAATTTTAATTAGAAATGTTTCTTACAAAGAAAACTTTGTATGAATTTTCAGTCCAAACGGGCGATTGCAATTTGAAAATCTAATATGGATTCGGAGCACTTAAGTAGCTTGAAAAGATATATTTTCTCTATTTCTAATAAACACAAAAAAAAAAATTTTTAAATACAACTCTTGAGATATACTGCTTCAGTTAATAAAACTAGAATATCCAAAAAAATGCCAGCTTGAGCCTAGCCGTCAAGTCTACAAATTAACTACTAATTGGTAGAAAAATTAGCTGGTTACTAGAAGTCGTTGTGAAAATTGACCGAGAATGTAAGCAATGAGGTACACGATTAACGCGATAGAGTTTATAAGACTAAGTATGATTAATAATCGTGGCATTTGAGATGCGACTCGTTACGACTTCAGGTAAACTTTGAACAGGAAAAGACTTCACTTGATTTATTTTAGTGGAATTATCAAGCAACCAAAGCAAGCCAAGATGATCCAATCCAATATCGTCTTCATATTTTATTGGGCACTATCAAACTTCTTCATGAATTCTTCCATTGCTTGACTCCATCTTTCATCAACTATCGAAATCAACATGAACCGAATTTAAAGCCGTAATAACTGTTTTTTGTATATTTCCTATGCCATTCGAATATTTTGTAGTCTGACTGAAACACCACCAGATATGGGGAAAAAGGCTGTAACTGGAACTGAACGAAAACGTGGTCAAAAATCTATCAGATTAATTGGAGATATGGGTTTCGCAATGGAGGAAATGCTTTTTGGTGGCCAACGAATTTTTCATCATGCTCGACGTGATGATTATCATTATTCGGTATGTCATATGATTCTTCTTTTAATCATTAGGATACAGACATATTTAACGTAATAATTTATAAAGAAATGAAATTTTTCACTATATCTGAAAGTTGTAAGAATGATATACCTGACTGATCTAAAATTCGTAAATAGAATATTAAGTTAAGGGAAACCGTTAACGTATATTTTTAATATTTTTTCCTATCGTGTCTTGCTGAGAAACCAATCACATTGGTCTATTATAATTAAAATTTAGTAGTAGTCAATGCTTTTGTGCAATACGAACATACTATCAAACGATGAGCAGTCGTCAGATATAAACATAGCAAGCAGATCAAACTTTGAATTTAGTAAACCTATCATCAAATATTTTTTGTGTTCTTCAACGAAGAAAACTATTATAGTCGGAAGAATTAAAAGTATCATTTAGAATTTTACTTTTTTTAAATTTCATGATGTCGTGTTGTTTGGTTTTTATATACTATAGACTGATATAGATTGGTCATATATTTACTATTATTATCCTATAGTAGTCCTCTACCTATATTGTATATCTTGGATTTTTATATTTTATGTATATGTGTATATATAATTTCAACTGTAGTGATTTTCAATATTTGATTTTCATTTGCACATTACACTTTGTTTCACATGTTGTTTTTTTTTATCGTACCTATACATGACACAATGTACTAATATATAGCCGGATAACTTTTTATATTACGCTTTCTTTCTTGTATTATGACCAGTGTTGCCAGATCTTCCGGATTTTCCAGAAAAATTCCGGATTTTGCAAGTTTTTCCGAATTTTTTCTGGTTTCTGGATTTTTTCCGGATTTCGGCTTTTTTTCCAGATTGTTTTCGGATTTTCACAGATTTATGATTTTTTCAGTTTATCGTTTTCGGAGTAGGGATGTACCGAGACTGGAGATTCCTTAATAAAAATGGGAATTTTTCTCCAAGAAGAATCCCCGAGACTCAACGAGATTTCTATCTAGAGTTGCTCAGCTTAATTTGATTTATATGCGCATATAACTAGACAGATCGATTCCCAAAGTAAAAGGTTGAGTCTCGGTCAGTTTCAGTCAAAAGATTGAAAAAAACGGAATTTTGACCGAGACTCGGCCTTTTACTTTCGGAATCGATCTGCCCAATTATATGCACATATAAATCAAATCATGCTGAGCAACTCTAGATAAAAATCTCGTCGAGTCTCGGGGATTCTGCTTACAGAAAAATACCTATCTTTCTTAGGGAATCTTCAGTCTCGATACATCCCTAGTTCAGAGATTTATAATTTATTCTTATCACAACTAGAATTATTGAAACTTATTCATTCTAATGAAAAATATTGTCCTAAAAAATGACGTGTAAATTAACAGTGAAATATGTCATTGATAATTTCTGATTTATTGAATTAACTATGTTTTGAAGTGCATTTTCTATTGTTTCATTCAAATATATTTTGTGAAAATAAAGAATAATATTATTGATAATTTGATTAAGAAAAATGCACTTTAAGCGATCAAAACAGACCCTCGAAAATCTTTCCGGTTTTTTCGGATTTCAGAAAAAAATTCCGGAATTTTCCGGATTTTGAGATTGGAATTCCGGATTTTCGGATTTCGCATCTGGCAACACTGATTATGACATATAGAGCTCATCTGAAGGTATGTTGGCTATGGTCTCTATACGAACACATCAACTCTATATGTCATAATACAAGAAAGAAAGCGTAATATAAAAAGTTATCCGGCTATGTATTAGTACACTGTGTCATGTATAGGTACGATAAAAAAAAATGTGAAACAAAGTGTAATGTGCAAATGAAAATCAAATGTTGAAAATCACTATAGTTGAAATTATAATGTAACTCGTTTATTTGAATCGATCATCATATATTAGTCGAACAGATGTCATGATTATTGTTAATGTTTTTTCGATCTTATTTAAATAGATCTTTTTTGTGCATAAATGTTTATAATTAGGCGCAAAAAGAATGTAAAGAAAGAGCTGATTCTTACAATGATTTATTATTTTTTTTATGAAAAATGTTGAGTATGTAGAGAAATTTAACTCTTTAAATTGTATGACATAATAATGCAGGGAAAAAAAAGTTAAGATCTTATAGCAGTTTCTAAAGTCTCGTTTAAATATCGAATCGATGAAAATAGTTTAAAAGAATACTCATCTGTAATTTCATGCTCTTATTTTGTGATGATGAGTAAAATACTAGTATGTTATTGATTTTTTTGCCTCTAAATATAGCTATCTTGAATTAAGAAAAACTCTTCTATCTATTTGAAACAAACATAGTTTATTCAGAGTAGTTTTCATCATCGAGTTTTTATGATTAATCTAGATTAGGAAGATATAAGTACTGGAAAATATTTGAGAAAAATATTCAACATAAATCCATTTTGTAGTTTTTAATATTAAATTTCGATTACCATCTGGATAATGTAAGAAAAAAATAAATAGAATAAAGTTTTAATTAATTTTGTTGGTGTGATTATGAAATTCAGAATACAAAAATCATATAAGACTTTTAAAAAGATCTGTAGTTTATTAGAGATTTTCCAAAAACCTAGGAAGAACAAGCAAGAAGATTTTATTCAAACTGAGAAATGATTTGTTATCTTGTTTTTTTAGCAGAAAAGTATTCATTCGGATCAACATCTGCTACTTTCTACCTAAGCTAAGGCTAATAAAATTTCTCGAAGTAATCCACAAGAAAGAAGTTTTTCTATATTGATACTTAATATGAAGAAGAAATCGATTACTTTTTCGAGATTGCGATGAAACATTTACTATTCGTAATTTTCCTTCAATTATGTGTAATCCTTACCATCGCTTACCATAATACCAGTCTTCATCATGTATGTAAGTCATATTCGAGGACACGAAAACAAATGAAAAAAAAAAAAAAGATCTGCAATCCTACATAATGATATTTTTGTTACCGAGAAGGATAAGTGATTGTATCACTCTTCCGTCACAAGTTGGTACTGAAATGTGCGACAACGGAACCTTAATGAGACACTTCGAGATTCAATAGTTTTTCACTGTTCTGAGGAAATAGCGCTTTCTTTGACCTTTTCAGTCTCAAATTATTTATTCTGGATTCAATTGAAGTAGACTTTTAGATTAGTTTATTTTAGATACAGACACAAGGCATAAATAGCTCGTCTATATTCACATCTGTCGTACTTAGTATAAGTTTTATCGAATTTTAATATACTTGAACAGAAACTTTGATTATTTAAGTTTATTAACTGCAAAACTTAGACAAGTTTTTCATAAAATAACAAAAACAATTTTTAGTTTTTTTTTTTTTTTGTCCACAAACAGAAATGCCACAAAAACTGTATTTTATACTACTAATCGCTGGAGAAGTTTTCGTACTGTAATATCTGTATCGTCCTTTAGACTCGTCAACAGGCATCGTTCGTCTCTTCTTATCCGTGAAATTTGGTCACCAATGTGAACCATCCCAACGAATGAATACACATTCTGTTTACAAATAGTTGACAGAGATTTCAAAGCATTCTTTATCTCTTTATTCCAAGAGATTAGATGCGAGTTTGTATAAATTATGTTATGAAAAATAATTATAAAGCACACATAGCTTTTTTTTGCTACTATGAAACTGAAAGAATTAAATAGCATAGTTAAATCTTAAAAAGTCATCGACTTTCAATAGCTTTCTTCTATTTGAGAATAGTTGTTATGTATTTCATTTACTGTATATTATATCATTCAAATGAGATAACGATATTGGATACCTTAATCAATTTATGTGAAAGAAAACCAATAATAAATAGGCACACAGTGAACTGAAATTACAATGTAGAATTCAAATGAAACAAATAAGGTTTAGATTCTATCCTGAGGTGAATATGAGTTCTAGGTGTCGATGTACGGTGAGAATATATCTATATTGATAACTACATTTGCAAATCTATACCTGAAACATAGATTTTCTATTTTAATGCTATAGTGAAATTCTTCAATTTACACTTATACTCACAAAAAAATATTACTGATTTGTACAAACATAATTACAAAAATTGTTTTAATATAGTCAATAGCAAGCTACATTGATACATGAGCATCTGTTTGGAACTATATATATTTAGTAAAGGTATTCAAAAGTTATGCCGAAAACCTTTCATGGAAATCATCTTTTCATAGTATTAGGGGACACGAAATGATGAGAATAAAGAGTTCGAGCAAATATGCGATGACAAACTGAATTATGTTGCAATTACTCTGTTCATTTCTATTATACAGATGCTGAAATACTTAAACATGAACAACTACTAGCAGTAGATAAATTTCATAAGACACGAAGTGTATAGTGAATTTCACAGAAATGTTCGAAAGCCACTCGAATAGCTCAAGAGTCATTTATATTGATTATCGCAAAAATTAGAAAACACAAAATCAAGAAGAAAAATTCTTAAAAGGAATTGACTTTTGTTAATTTCAGGATTCACAAATAGAATAAAACATCAAATGAATTATTTACTAAATAGTTTCACTTGACTTGACTTGGTTTTTTTTTCAGTAACAGTACTTCAATTTTCTTTTTGAATATTTTATAAAAAAAATTACAATCTGCTATAAGTTCAAAGTTCTTGAAAACAGACAGACCAATTTATATTCTGAAAAAAATCGCAAGTCCCTAAATCTCGATATGCGCTTTTTTGCAACATGAGTACAAGTATCAAGTATAGTTTCAAGTACATTTTTTCCAGTATAAATCAAAGTATCAGTACATTGTTCTATTACAATTGAAAAACGTCTCACTTGTTTTATTTGCATGTATTCTAGCTCCAATGGATTGGATATCTATAAATATATTTTATTTTCCTTTTAATTAGTATGAATATGTCTCATGAAAATTTTCTGTCTTAAATATTTGATTAACGTTTTAAAGAAACGTCTTTGTTATCTAATTTATCCGCAGATCAAAATTAAAGGATTGACATGTTTTACATATTTTTGAACTAGTAAATTGTATTTAATTCAAAATCCTGAGATGATCGTCTTACAAATATATGTGAACTTGCATAAATTTCTAGAATATTCAATGGAAATTTTCCAAAATGCTTATAAGGTCTTGAACATATCCTGAATATTTGATTTGATTTACCCTTCATAAAAAACTCGACGAAGCTTTTCGATACCGATATGGATTCAATACTAAGTCTGATACCAAGAGGATTTAGAAATGAATCCTTATGTTCACTCGTGATGTATTTCGATATGTTTGATTACATTTCTTTTTTTTTTTTTGTTCAAATTGAAAAACTTTATTTACAAGAATATGATATGATGACGCTCAAGCCTACAAATTATGATATTAATTTTGATTTAATATGGACCATATTTGATGTTCCTGAAAAGCTCGTCATTCTTCAAGATTTACATCAATTTCGTTTATTGAAAATTGAACCTCCATTAAGTCCACAAAAATCTTTAAGTCCATCACCAAGGAAAAGATCTTTAGCTACAATAGACACAGATTCGCCAGCAAAATGTTCTCGTCAAGTACTAGAATCACCAAGTACAGGTATGTTTTCACTGATTTCTAATCGACAATCTTTCAGAACAGAAAAAATAAAATTATTCTAACTTCTACGTAGTTTTCGTGAATTTGAATATTCATAAAGATTAATCTTTTCATTGTTCACAATATTGATTCCGAAATATAACTTATAAAAAACACTTTTTCAATCTAAAGAAACCAATTAATAGTTTTTTTTTATGTGGCAGAAAATAATTTAAGTGAAAAGAGATATTTTTATTTATGTTGTTTTGTTCTTAATAATTATTTGAAATATCTCATATCCATTAGCAGGTCACGATTATAACGAGTGTTCTTTTCCTGGCAAATCGTTCCACAAAGTTGATATGACAAACCTAGATTATGGATTCAAATTCAATGAATAGATTTTTCAGTACAGACAGTATTCTTCTAAAGATCTTGCACGTAGAAAAGACTAATTCAAGTCTGACTCCACTACACTTGAACTTGAGGTATCTTTCGTGTGATTTACCTAGCTCTAATGAAAAGCTATAATTAACACTGATCATTCTTTCTCTGGCATACATGTATAACTCAATCAATCAGTACGAAAAGATGTCGAATGACAAAATATCATCGACAATATAAGTCATTCTTGTTCCTTGCTCGTTTCTAAATAAAAACAATAATAGACGTTCAGATAAATTTGCTAAACAGTAGAGTTTCAACATTGCTATAGATCCACATAAATAGATATGGACAAGGTGTCTTTGTTTCCAGTCTCTCTAGAACTAGTACTAGAGATAGGCATGACTTGATTCGTGACTTCAGTCGGTGTCAGTTCGGTTGAATATTTTAAAAAATGAACCATGCTCATATCTGACTGGTAAAGGAACTAAATATTTTCTTAAAAAGGAATAACATCAGAGACCAGGATCAAAAATAATTGATTTCACTCATCACTAGTATGTAGCATAACATTTTTAATTCAGAAACTTTTCAGCACTTGAGAACATCGGATTGTTGTTGATATTGCAAAAACAAAATGTCCTTTTTCAAGAGAAACCAATTTTCAGGTATAAATTTGTTTTCTACAGGAATGTATTAAAAAGAGTTTTCAAAAATAAAGATAACGAAAGAAAATATTCAAGCATGACTCGATAATCATATGAAAAAATTTAAAATAGTTTAGCATAAATCTCCGATATATTGACATGATAATTGTTATTTGTCACTATAGAGGTACTTTGCATGCCACAATGTAATTATATCAGCCATAGGTTCTTCACTTTTCTCTAAGTATTTATTTTACAGCTGGCCCGTTCGTTTATACAAAAACACTCGACATCGATTAAATAGATTTAAAATCTATTACAATGATTACTAAGGCATTTGAGCTAAACAGAGGATGTGACTTCATGCCCTTCACACCAACTTTCATCCCGAAGTCACCTGCACTTGTGTTGTTTTCATGCTACAAATAATCTTCGTTTTTCTATTAGTTCTTCTCTTCGAAAAACAACTCGTTTACCATCAAGATACTTGACAACATTTAAAGACTCTTTGTACTAAATAGTTTGACCTGTTTTTCTATCGGAATTTCTTTCTGTTTTGTTGTTTTATGACAATGATTGAATTTTTTCATCGAACAAAACATTCTTTGCATTAACTATCAATATCTAACAGGATAAAAATATGTTATTCTATATCAAGAAATAAAATTAATTCTTTTCTTTAATAGTAGAATTAAATATACGTTCATCTTGTTTATTTATTTTTATTATAGGTGGTTTATTTAGTAGTGATGTGGACGAAGATTCAGAAAATGAAATCGAAGATCAATTATTAAGTCCATGGTTGCCACCTGGTAGAAAAATGTAATGCTGCAGTTATATTGTCGTATCATAGACTAATTTTTCGTTGTTAGTTTTTTTTTTTTTTTATGATATGAATGATCATTTGTGTACTCAAAACTACAGGGTTGCCAAAAATGTTTTTCCAGGATAGTACACCTTGAAGGACAAATGATATCAACATTGAACTTTGTATCAAATTAAAGTGTGTCAAAAATGGGATTTATTGATATTAAATAGTAGAGGTTATAGCGAGTTTTCAATGTCGAATTCATATAATTTCTAAAAGTTGACGCCATATTGACAAAGAAAAATTTCTTGTATGAAGCAGTTCAAACTAGATCTAATTTTAAATGATGAACATAACAAGATGGCTTATATTTTTAAAGATTTAATTAATATAATCAACAAGCAGTAAGAGAACTATTAGCATCCTTAATAGCATGATGATGAAACGGATAAGAACATCAAAGAATTTAAGATAACTCAATGTTTGTTTTCATGTTTGTCAAAACGTCTGAAATGCGCTGTTTCGGAGTTTCTTCGTGATAATGTTTATGTTCCGTCTCTGATAACATTATTTTTTAACTTCATTTTTGATTACTGTTCCAATATTTCCAGACTCGATATCGATTATCTTGTGATATTCATTATTTAAAATTAGACCTAGGTTGAACCGCCTCATACGAGAAATTTTTCTTTATCAATATGGCATCAAATTCTAGAAATTATATGAATTGGAAATTGAAAAATTGCTATAACTCCTACTATTTAGTGCTGATAAATCCCATTTTTGACGCACTTTAATTTGGTATAAAATTCAATGTTGACATCATTTGCCCTTGGAGTTATACCATCCTGGAAAAACATTTTTGGCAGCTCGGTACTGTAATTTTCATAGAATAACATTATCTTTTTCCGTTTATTAAAGTATTCAAATGCATTGAAAATCAGTTCAATTGTATTATAGCTACTCATTTCTTCTCTTAGTTAACATGGTACTCGATAACATTGTCTATCTGGACAGGAAATAATTTTTCTCTTTGAAAGTTCAAGAAATAAAATTTATAAATTCATCTACAGATGAGCAGGATGATCTGTCAGACTCGTATGACAAAAAAAAACACCAAGAATACTATAATTATTTTTCTTTTCAGAATCAACTGTTGAAGAACAAAAACAACAAATAATTGAACTTGAAGATGAATTACAAACAGCTGAAGATGCACGTTTACGTTGTGAAGTTAATATTGGTGCACTTAAACAACAAATGGAAAAACATGCACATGAAAATAATGAACAAATTGAAGGTCGTATACGTTCATTAAATAAACAATTAAAAGAATATGAATTAGAACTTGATGAAGAAAGAAAATCTAAACAACAAATTCTTCAACAACGTAAAAAAATTGAAATTGATCTTCAAGATTCACGTCTACAAATTGATGAAGCTAATAAACAAAAAGAAGAAGCATTACGTAATACACGTCGATTACAAGTAATTATTATATATTAATTAATTAAAAGAATGATGAAAAAAATCTGTCCTAAAATAGATAGAAGAAAACAATCTCACTATAATTAGCAATAGCAACTACAGTAAAGATGCATCGATCTATATAAAATAACGACGAAGACTGTGAACACATAGTATAACTACGCTGATCTTAGGTTGATTTCGATCAGAGGAGGTCTATTTCAAGAAAATTGCTACATTTTATAAAACATGAATAAACCTTTCTTGAACGAGAAAAATCGAACTCGAAGAATTTCAACAAATGACATCACCGATTAAGAAAAATCGAAAGCTATCATAGTTTTATCATACCCATAGAAATTGTGCTAACAGTTTTTCTTCTATGTCAATCGTTGAAATTGTTTATTTTTTTTGTTTTCTTCTTAAAGACTCAAATTCCTGAAGTAACACGTGAAATGGAAGAAATTAAAGTCATACGTAATGAATCATTGATGAATGCTAAAGAATGGCAAACAAAAATCAAAACTCTTGAACAAAGTCTTCAACAATTAATGGATGAAAAAGATCTGGTTGATCAACAACGTCGTCAAGCACAAGTAGAACGTGATGAACTTCAACAAGAATTAGCTTCTCTCGGTAGTGGAAAGTATGTTTATTCATTTATTTTCTATTCTTAACCAAAAAAAAACAAATTGTTGTCTTTTTTTTTGCTTTCAGAGGTGCATTTATTGATGAAAAACGTCGACTTGAAGCACGTATAGTACAACTTGAAGAAGAATTAGAAGAAGAACAAACAAATACAGAAATAATTGGTGATAAACATAAAAAATTAGCAATAACTGTTGAACAACTTATGCTTGATCTTGCTGCTGAAAAAGCCAATAATCAAAAAGCTGAAGTAAGTTTATCAGAGAAGGAAAAAAAACAAACAAAATTTTATTTTGTTTTTTTTTTCTAGGCTGTACGTAGTAATCTTGAACGACAAAATCGAGAATTACGTGAAAAACTTGAAGAAAATGAAGAATTTGGTAAAGGAAAATCAAGAGCTATGCTTGGAGCACTTGAAGCTAAAGTTCATGCACTTGAAGAACAACTCGATGGCGAAGTTCGGTATGTGTAAACTATAAAAAAAAAAATTTTTAAATATTCGTTTATGCATATTTATAGAGAAAAACAAAAGATTAGTCGAAGTGTTCGTACACTTGAAAAACGTCTTCGTGATGCAACTGCTGTTGCTGATGAATCTCGAAAACAATCAGATGCTTATAAAGAACAAGTAATGATGATTGCTTTTAATATTTAAACATTTGTTTTTTCGTTTTTATAAAGGCTGAAAAAGCAAGTGTACGTGTACGTAATATGAAACGAAGAGAAGAAGAATTAGAAGAAGAAGTAACACAAATGAAACAACGCTTACGTAAAGCATTACGAGAAAAAGATGAATTTGAAGAAAATCCAGCTTATCAACGAACACGGTAAGAAAACAAAATTTCATTTCGATCTTTAGTTCTTTTCTTTTCTTCTCTTTGTAATAAGGATCAGTTTTTGAAATTTTGTTAAACTTATTTTTTCTTTTTTTCTCTTTCTTAACTTATTTAAAATCAGAAGAGATACATCTATGACTGATCTTGCATCCAATCGAGTCGTCAAATTAAATGATGATAAAAATGATGAGGTATTCAACATATAGTTTTTGTTTTTTTTATTCGATCGCTTTCTGCGCAATGCTTATCTTTTTTTCTTTCTCTTGCACATAAATATTTAAATCTATAATTATAGTCAAACTCTTAGTTCCGTTCCCAACAGATAAGACAATGATACTACATATGCATGATACTGAAAGGACTCTGAAGACTATCGCATGTCAATATTATTTTAATTGAATCCTTTTTTTGTTACCAATTAGTTCTCGACATAATTCTCATGACTTTCAATGACCAATAAGGTTCGATTAATGTTGTATTGTATGAATGTATACAAGACTTAGCTTTTTCTATATGCTTTTCTAATTCATATTTATTATTTCTTTGTTTTTTTTATAAAATATTTATTTTTTTAGTCCTTCAACAGCGCATAGTTCTTCAACATCTTACGTTCGAACACTTGTAACATCAACAAAATATTATTCCGAATTATCTGATGATGATTTACAATCTGAAGCAACAAACGCAAGTGTATCAGAGACACTTAATGGTGGTAATTCAACAATGCGAAACAGTGCTATTGGCGATTTAAACAATGGCAATCATTGAGAGAGGGAAAAAATAATAATAATAGAAAACAAGAAAAAAAAAGCCAATTACACTGTTATTGTTTATCCTCATTTTTCGTTTGTCTCATACACAGTGAGTGTTATTCTCTATCGCATTTTGCTTGTGTGTTTGTGTGTTGTGTGTGTGTCTGCGCGTGTAATTTCATTTTTTTTGTTCTCGCTCTTCTTATATATGTCTGCTTATTTTTCCAAAATGTGAACATAGCCTTGCTCAGGGTTAGAGCTCCTCCTTCTCGTTGTCATTTTTCTTTATTCTTCATTTTATCGTTGCTACCTCTGTTAGACATTCTGTCTTTAAAAAGAAAAAAAAAAGGAAAAAAAAACATCGAAATGATTACATTCCATTATTTACTAAAACATATTGAGCCGGCCACCAAAATCTAAACAATTTCTATATACATATATATATATATATATATTACGCTGCCTTGATGTTATCAGTATTCGGCGTTTGTCTCTTTGTTCTATGCGTTACTTTTCTTTTCTTTCTTTCTTTTTTTTTTTTTTTATACTTTCGTTCTCTTTAAACATAAGATATAGTCTCTCTATATTCCTTAAAATATATATAAACAAAAAAAACAAAATGTTCATTTAAATTTTTATTGATTACAACAACAATAGCATATGAATATAAAAGAAAATAAAAATAATAAAGAGAATGTATCAATATAAACAAAAGATGATTGACATAGAAATAAAATACATGTATAAGCAATAATACGACCTACATAACGAAGAGCTAATGATTGAGCAAATGTTGATGATGAAGAAAATTTCATTGAATTACATATAGAATCTAGAAAAAAGATTAATTAATTCTTTTTTTTTTGTTTATATTTTAAACATAAATCACTCACAAATAGAAATTGTTGACCATAAACCAAGAATAATTCCATAAGAAAAAAATAGAATATATTTCAAAATTAATGGTTGAACATTATATAGATCATTTTGTATTCGAATAAGAAATAATAAAATAATTGTTATTAAATGAAGAAGTGTTGTAAATGATACACAAGTCTAAATAAAATAAAAATTTATGAAAACAAAAAAAAAATTTTTTTCTAATGATATTTTCCTTTTACCATCATTGTCATACGTTTAATAATCAAAGCCAATAATATACTTGATGTTGTTGCACCTAATCCATAGATAATCAACATTTCGGCTGTATGTCGAAGACCATAAAGACATGTTACATCAAACTAAATGAAATATCGAAAAACTTATCAATACTATCTTATTATATTTGATTAGGAAATAAATCTCTTTGACATAATAATAAGAGATAAAAACTTGAAAACTTTTGCATATGATCATGTTTCTCCAATAGAGTCCTGAATCGAATCAAGTTGATAAATCCAATAAATTCACCACTAGATGCATCGACTACAATAACCATTTCTTATGATTAGCCCGCTGGGCATGTTGATTATAGACATTGAATCAATAGTACATAAGAGCCATTCAAAGTATCTTGCATAGGAAAGAACTTCTCGGATTTATCAACTCGATCTGATGTAGGACTCTAATCTTCAAGTTCTGTCAAAATTAATTTAGAAATAACATCAACAATTTTTGTCAGAATTGTAATGGTAACATAAAATTTGTAAGCTGTGTTTCTTAACAAACGCAGTTTAAAATCATTTCGTGTTTCATGTTGTCACTAATAAGAGTCGACTAATTCTTACTTCGAAGTTCAGATTAAAACTAGAACTAACTTTAACGACCTTTAGTCACTAACGTAGGAGATTTCACGTAATGTTTTTACCAATTAATCTTTTAAAAGTTATATATTGAACTTTCATAATTACTTTGATAATATTTCCAAAAATATAACCTTCTTGAAAACCAATAAATAAAGCAAATAAATAATGTTTATAATGAACAATTTTTGATGTATCATTTAATAAATCTTTATTTGAATAATATAATATTGATAATCGTCTACTCATACTCATTATTGATGTTGTCCATTCGGTCGTAACTTGTATAAATAAACTAATTATTATTAAAATAATTAAACAAACAAAAAATATATAACGTGTTGGTTCATCTGCCCATACTAGAAAATAATCTTATTCAATCATCTAAAAGGTACATGCCTTTTTTTTTAAAATTAAAATCTACCTTGTTGATTTTTTGTTAAATACATTGTTAAATTTATTGACTTTGATTGTGTTAATGGTTTAAAAAATAGTTCATTGTCATCTTGTTGATTTGTTAATTGTGTACATGAAATTAAAAGACATGATTGAGAACCAATTAATATATATTTATATTTCTGTTGTTCAAATAAAATAACCATTAAAAGACAAATTCCACCAATAGTTAATGCTAAATGACACATAGAATTATAAATACATATAAATATATTAATACGTTTAGTTAATAATTTATTATTTTCAATTGGTAATGTTGCTGATAATTGTAATAAATGATCAAAGGTTTTTATTATCAAACAACTAAGACTAATACCAGTTATGCTTGTACTTATAAGTAAAAGAAAATAAAATGAATAAAAATATTGCATTATGATCCATAATGAAGTACATATAGTTGTAAAAATAATTAAAATTTGTGAACAACGATCATATGCAAATATATCAGAAATTTTCCAACGATAACGCGTTAATTGAATATGTGATGTATATGCAGAAAAAATAAATGCAATAATCGATGAACTTAAATGTAATGTTAATAATATTTGAAAACTATATTCACTGGAATAGATTGATGTTTGAAGTACTTCTATTGTAAATAAACATGCTAAAATTAAAACTAATGCAAATGAACGAAGAAATACAATTCGATAAACAGATATAATTGATATTGTTGATGAATTTAAACAATCATTTCTTTCATTTAAACATTCATTAGTAATTAATGAATGACTAGTTGAAAATGGATTTTTTAATGAAAGTATTCCATGAGATTTATGATGAGTAGGATGAAGAGCATGAACAGGAGAATCAAGTAAAAATGTTGCATTTTCTAATAAAACATCATTATCAGAAGAATGAACTATTGGTTGACTAGTACTTCGTTGTATATAATCATTTACACAATATGAACAACCATCAGATATTGTACATAATGATCGAGTTGTATTAATATGATCAATAATAGAAGATATAGATGCAGAAGTAGAATATAACAATTCTAGACGATCTTGTTTTGATGTAAGCATAGCCATTTGATAACTATTTCTACGTAATTGAATATTGTTTGAAATTGTCGAATAATAACGATGATTAACAGAAGAATGTGTAAAATCTTCAGAAAAATAATTGATATTATCGTTCATATTTTATGAAGAAAAATCTTTATAATATTGAATACGTTATAATGAATAAAATACTCGAAAAAAAAAGAAAGAACTCATTTGTTCATCGTGTCAGAATCCATTGGATATTTAAGAAAACTAATAATAGAAAAAGAAAAGAAACTTGTCACATGCACCAATGAATATTGACATTAATTAATTGAATCACTTCTACGTTTTTTTCTCTATAGTCGACATCTGTCAATTAGATTTCTTAGAGATTTGCTTGTACATGAATAATGTGTTTTGTCCTTACTTGCCATTTACAATTAATATGTCGACACGTCTTCTATCATATCTAAACTTACCTTGAAGTTTTATAATCCATTCAATAATAGTAATATTAGTTCTTCATTTTATTCTACCTTCCGATAAATTTTGAATGCTTGTATCAGATGAATAAAGATCTATTACTCGTGTTTCCGTTTTCTCAACAATATACTACAATCAGCCGAATCGTTCTGATCAAATACTTAAAGCAATCATAACCATAAAACAGCTTTCTTTAGGTTTCTTTCTTGTCATTGCCATCGTCATTGGCAATGTTATATTCTCTAGTACTCTTTTCTTTTATGATAACGTCATGTAACAGAAAGGAAATAGACTACTTGTTCAATGGTCCTTATCTTATTCAGCAAATCAAGGCAAAAGAGAAAGCAAAAGAAAAAAAGATTTTATTTACAAGGATTAGCATAATAATATGCGATTGAAAGAGGAGTTTACCAACCAATAAGCTTTTTTAAAACAAAAGAATCAGTCGATTAGTAATGATGAGTTAACCGTTTACTGGAAAAAAGAAAACAAAATTTAACTGAACTCGTTATCCATTTCATTAATTTAAGATTCTACAATCGATTTCACTTATTATATTGTTTTATGTCACTTTTTTCTTTGCCTTCATAACTTTCTTTTGTATTTTTTTGCTACGTGTGAATTACGCTCATCTATACACACATCAAAATTATACTGATAAATCGACGAACATGATACTCAAGTCTCTAGAACAACTAAAATTTATTTTAATAATCATCTAGAAGAACAAAAAGAAAGATGTATGCATCGTTGCAAGTTTTTGAAATTCAAGCTTCATTTATATTAATGATTAAGACAGAAAAAAGTAATGTGCGATGGAATTTCTTTTGTTGATTTTATCTGTTTAATAGCTATAATAACAACAAGATATTATGTTGTTGTTGTTGTTTCTTTTTTGTGACAAATATACTTTTCTGTTGACCTTCCTTATTTTTTGATGACAGTAAATTCTGTAAAACAGATAGTGCCTTTAGATGATAACGAAACAAAAAGATAAGAAGAATAAAGACTTTTCAAATATTCGCTATAATTTTCTTTAGAACACAAAAATGTATGCAAAATAAAAATGATTCGTAATTTTTTTCAAGTGTTTTTAAGACAAATCTTTATTTTTTCAGATATTAGAACAGAAAAATACAAAAGAAAATAATGTTTTTCTCAATTCTTTTTCACAGTAAAAACATTAGCAACTTTCAATTGTTTTATAATAGTATAATTTACGACAAAGCAAAATAAACCTTTCACATAAATTATATTCATTTATTGTTAATTATAAGGATATATTACTGTTCTTTTTTGCTCGTTGATAATAAATATTAATGTTGCAACAGTATATTTAATAAAGAAAAACACTCAAATGCTCTATACTAATTACAAAAGAAAAACCTCAAGGGGAATACAAGATCTTATAGAACGAGATACTCTCCTCACTTTCCAATTAGCAATTCTTTTTCGACCATCTTAGATTAATAATATCTACTCAACAACTTAGAGATAAGAAAAAAAAGCTACAACAGTTGGTTATTCCAACCATCATGAAAACATCAAACAAGTGTCTTATTCTTCTCAAGATGTAATTACACATCGACAAATCCTTGAAGAAATCTTATAAATAATTGAATTCACAGTACAACATATAACAAAATTTATTTGAGTATGGTAGTAAAATGTTCGTTGAAAACGAACATGAATTGAATAGTGTTATCGAATTCGAACAAAAATATCATAATAAAACATTCATGTTTTGATATACGCACGAGTGCTTGGTGTATTTCATACTCAAGCATGTCTTTCAAATAACTAGTGTCGATATTGTGATCAAAATGATCTACATATCATTCGACGTGCCTCAAAAAGCTCTATAACATGGTATATTTGGCTTTCCATTTCTGAATAGGTTACTTTATCCGACAACGTCCTTTACACACCGTTCTAAGGACTTTTAGTTAGCCCTAACGAGGGAACATTCAGAACTGATAAATCACGTTTTAAATTTTAGTGAGACCAGTTTGTAAAGCTTGTTGAGTTACGTAATGGAATAATAAAATTACAGTCACTAATTTACAATCAGCTAATATTAGATGTATTCGCACCTATGAGGAGATATGCTTGGATTAAAGCCGGTTATTTTTCAAAGAACTATGAAGTATTTCAAGCTGTCGATCAAATTTGTTTTCATAATATTCACTTGACTTGTTCTTTGTGTGAAGAAAGTTCATTTATAAAATGTGCGTTTGTCAATTGTAAAAGAGTTTTATGTTTTCATCATTTTTATGAGTCATATCATTATCATTAACTTGCGATAGATCCGCGCAGAGAGATATTGCAGTGACTGTCTGTGTGTCTATGCTAAAATAAAAAGTCACAGGTCAATCCATTGTTATTGCCGGCTAACCTTTGACCTTTAATCCCATAGGTATGATAGACTAATGCAAACTTTGATTAAGAGAAATTCAATCTTAAACGAACTCTTGGCTCAAATGATAGTTATATCAGTTAATAACTCAACAAGCTCTACAAACTGGTTTCACTAAAATTTAAAACGCGATTTATCGGTTCTGAATGTTTCCTCGTAAGTTCGATGCGTAGAGGATTTAGAAGTGAATTCTTATGTTCACTCTTGATGTATTTCGATATTTTGCATATTGATATGTTTGGTTACGTTTCTTTTTTCTTTCAGATTGAAAAACTTTACTTACAAGCGTATGATATGACGACGCTCAAGCCTACAAATTAAGATATTAATGTTGATTTTACATGGACCATATTTGACGTTCCTGAAAAGCTCTTCATTCTTCAAGATTTACATCAATTTCGTTTATTGAAAATTGAACCTCTATTAAGTCCACAAAAATCTTTAACCTCATCACCAAGGACAAAGTCTTCAACTACAATAGACACAGAATCACCAAGCACAGGTATGTTTTCACTTGTTTCTAATCGACAATTTTTCGGAACAGAAAAAATAAAATTATTCTAACTTCTACGTAGTTTCTGTGAATTTGAATATTCATAAAGATTAATCTTTTCATCATTCACAATATTGATTCCGAAATATAGCTTACAAAAAATACTTTTTCAATCTAAAGAAACCAATTAATAGTTTTTTTTATGTCGCAGAAAATAATTTGAGTGACAAGAGATATTTTTATTTATGTTGTTTTGTTCTTAATAATTAATATTTGAAATATCTCATCCATTAGCAGATCACGATTATAACGAGTGTTCTTTGCCTGGCAAAGCATTTCACAAAGTTGATATGACAAACTTAGATTGTGAAATCAAATTCAAGAAATAGATTTTTCAGTACAGACAGCATTCTTCTAAAGATCTTGCACGTAGAAAAAATTAATTCAAGTCTAACTCAACTTCACTTGAACTTAAGGTATCTTTCGTGTGACTTACCTGGCTCTAATGAAAAGCCACGATTAACATTGATCATTCTTTCTCTGGCATACATGTATAACTCAATCAATCAATCAATCCAAAAAGATGTCGAATGACAAAATATCATCGACAATATAAGTCATTCTTGTTCCTTGCTCATTTCTAAATAAAAACAATAATAGACGTTCAGATAAATTTGCTAAACAGTAGAGCGTCACATTGCTATAGATCCACATAAATAGATATGGCCAAGGTGTCTTTGTTTCCAGTCTCTCTGAAATTAGTACTAGAGACAGACATGACTTGATTCGTGACTTCAGTCGGTGTCAGTTCGATTCAATATTTTAAAATAATTCATCATATTCATATCTGACTGGTAAAGGAACCAAATATTTTTTTGTAATCAGGGATAACACTAGAGATCAGGATCAAAAATGATTGATTTCGCTCATCACTAGTATGTAGCATAACATTTTTAATTCAGGAACTTTTCAGCACTTGAGAACATCGGATTGTCGTTGATGTTTACAAAAAAATGTCTTTTTTTCAAGAGAAACCAATTTTCAGGTATAAATTTGTTTCTCACAGGGATCTATTAAAAAGAGTTTTCAAAAATAAAGATAACGAAAGAAAAAATTCAAGCATGATTCGATAATCATATTAAAAAATTTAAAATACTTAGGGTTATCCAAAAGTAGTGATCCAGGTACTTTTTTTCTTATAGAAAGCTTTCAAAAATTTTCTTTTTTTGTGAACAGATAGAGCGTCTTTCGCTCTATTTTTCTATGCTATTTGATCACTATTCAACTAATATTATAATAATAAAATTTCGATAAGAACTGTTTTTGTTGTAAATTAGCTGGTAGCATTTAGATCATATAATGGGTGTGGCATAAAAATGGGGTACTTTTGCATTTCATTTTATTATCACTTAATACGTTGTATTAAAAAAACAAAATATACCACAAGATGCAGTGTGAAAAGCTCTACAATTCATAAAGGGTCATTTATTTTATAGTTGCACTTTTTATTTTGAAAATGGACAAATCTCTGAGCGACCAAATTTCGACGTTGCGAAAATGAGATGTTTTTTGGTAAAAGACGAATTTGTTTTTTTTTCTATATCATCTTTTTATAATTGTTCTTTGTAAATTGTAGAGCTTTTCACGCTGCGTCTTGTAGTATATTTTGTTTTTTCTAATAACGCATATCAGGTAATAAAAGATGAGATAAGAAAAAACTAATTCGTCTTTTACCAAAAAACATCTCATTTTCGCAACGTCGAAATTTGGTCGCTCAGAGATGTGTCCATTTTCAAAATAAAAAGTGCAACTATAAAATAAATGACCCTTTATAAATTGTAGAGCTTTTCACACTGCATCTTGTGGTATATTTTGTTTTTTTAATACAACGTATTAAGTGATAATAAAATGAAATGCAAAATGTCCCATCCATTATGATCTAATGCTACCAGCTAATTTACAACAAAACAGTTCTTATCGAAATTTTATTATTATAATATTAGTTAAATAGTGATCAAATAGCATAGAAAAATAGAGCGAAAGACGCTCTATCTGTTCATAAAAAAAGAAAATTTTTGAAAGCTTTCTATAAGAAAAAAAAGTACCTGGCTCACTACTTTTGGATAACCCTAAGTAGTTTAGCATAAATCTCCGATATATTGACATGATAATTCTAATTTGTTACTAGAAAGGTACCTTGCATATCACAATGTAATTGTATCAGCCATAGGTTCTTCACTTTTCTCTAAGTATTTTACAGCTGGCCCGATCGTTTATACGAAAACACTCGATATCGAGTAAATAGATTTAAAAACTATTACAATAATTACTAAGGCATTTAAGCTAAACAGATGGTATAAATTCATGCCCTTCACGCCAACTTTCATCCCGAAGTCACCTGCACTTATGTTGTTTTCATGCTACAAAACAATCTTCGCTATTCTATTGGTTCTTCTCTTCGAAAAACAACTCGTTTACCATCAAGATACTTGACAACATTTAAAGACTCTTTGTACTAAATAGTTTGACCTGTTTTTCTATCGGAATTTCTTTGTTTTGTTGTTTTATGACAATGATTGAATTTTTTCATCGAACAAAACATTCTTTGCATTAACTATCAATATCTAACAGGATAAAAATATGTTATTCTATATCAAGAAATAAAATTAATTCTTTTCTTTAATAGTAGAATTAAATATGCGTTCATCTTGTTTATTTATTTTTATTATAGATGGTCTGTTCAATAGTGATGTGGATGAGGATTTCGAAGATAAAATGGAAGATCAATTATTAAGTCCATGGTTGCCACCTGGTAGAAAAATGTAACGCTGCAGTTATATTGTGGTATCATACACTAAATTTTCGTTGTTACTTTTTTTTAATGATATGATTGATCATTTGTGCACTCAAAACTACTGTAATTTTCATGAAATAATATTATCTCTTTCCACTTATTAAAGTATTGAAATACACTGAATATCAGTTCAATTGTATTATAGCTACTCATTTCTTTTCTTAGTTAACATGCTGCTCGACAACATTGTCTACCTGGATAGACAATAATTTTTCTCTTTCAAAGTTCAGGAAATAAAATTTATAAATTCATCTACAGATGAGTACGATGGTCTGTCAGACAGAATCGATAATATTTCTGTACGATTTATTTGATTGTAGATATTTGAATGCACTAAAATATTTTGCTGCTTGTTATCCTCAAATATTCTTCAGATTATTGGTACATGTAATCATGTTCAAAACTTGTCTTGTACATTGTTTCTTTTCTCTACTTGATAAGTAATTTCTTTAGCTTAGTGATACACAGTCAAGGAGGAAAAGCATATTTCTACACTTGAAAATTATAAATCACTATAATGAAGTTTAATCGCAAAAATTTCTAAAGGAAAAATGTCGAAAAAATAATATCGACATGTACAACGGTTGATAGATATTTTAAAGAGCTATAAATAGTAAACAATATATTTTATTCTATGAGTTAATGTTACTATAGTTATTTTATTCAATTTGAAAAACATATTCGTTGGCCATGAGTATAGGTTTTTCTTGATTTGAATTTATAAATGAAATAGCTGGAGATCTTGCTCCAGTTACGTCAGTTGAAGATGCAACAACTTCAGTCATAACAATAGAATTTTAGTTATTATCTTCCTCGTAGAGAAGAGTCCAGTAAACATAAATTGTCTGCTTGCTTGCTTGCTTGTACCGCATTTCAGTGATTGGCCGAAGATCAATCCAAGAAGACATGGGATAATTATCTAAAAAACTTGATCAAAGGTAATTGAAGATGGAGAATCCGAATTGGAGGTCAGTTTTAACTAATTGATTATTAATTTACAATTAACCGGTTAATAATTATTAACTTTTTTCAAAAAAATTGGCCAAAGGTAATCAAGGGTGGGCAATCCGAATCCAAGGTCGATTTTTATTATTAACGTATTATTACTTAATTATTAATTATTTATATTTTCGAAAAAACTTCACCGAAGGTGATCAACGGGGAGAACCCAAATCTGGGGTCTATTTTAATTATTAATTATTTATATTTTCTACAACACTCGAAAAGGGAAAATTGACGGTCAACAACCTGAATCCGAAGTCTCTTGTGATTTTTTTCTAACCAGAAAACATTCAGAACTGATAAATCGCGTTTTAAATGATAGATGAGTTTCACGCATATAATGACGCTACACTACAATC
>CAJNOL010001828.1:0-42476 GCA_905250125.1 Rotaria sordida
CATTTTGATTGTCATTTCACAAATAATTTTGAATGAATTAAACCTTGCTTATAAAATGAAGTTGATTAGAAATGTAATCGAGTTTTTTTTTCTGCTACACGTCTTAAGAAATCTGAATATGAACTGACTACTTCCTTAAAAATTTGATGAGCACAGAAAAAACTACAAGAAAGAAAAGTTGCCTTTCATTCAGAAGACCTAATTTTAATCGATGAAATTAAAAGATGGTCGATTTTTATCAAATACAAGTCAAGAATAGAAGATCATATTTTATGTTAGAAGACCATGACGCACTAAAAACATTTCATGAAACATAACAGAAGACATATGAGTTCTTTAAAATTATATGTCGAAAATTCTGCTGACTTTATGAAATTCAGCACAACGAAACTTTGTTTTGCAATTATAACTTTATTTTTGCATTATAGAAAAGAATAAGTATAAATAAAAATAAATCTTGATATTTATAAAATGAACATAGATAAATTGTTTATTTTTGAAAATTAAAGAATGAAGAAAAATTTGTTCTGTTATAGATAGATAGACAAATACATAGTATAACAACTGGATATGTGAAGTAATATTCTTTCTTGCCATAAATATTACTTCGACATGTCATATCATTAGACAATCAAGTGAGTGCATGAAAAAAAGAATATATATGCAAAAAAAAACTTTCTGTATAGTTCATATGCATCTATGGTGTTTATTTTTGAAAAAATATAAAGAATTTACTGATGTTTTCTTTATAAATATAAAAATCATACTTATATTTATTAAATAAAATAAAGTGAAAAAAACGTGACCCTAGTAAAAAACAAATATTGTTTTGCAATTAAAATTACTTTCTTCTTTTTTCTAGCACGGGATTTAGTGACTAAAAGCATCTGAGAATATCATTATTTTATTGAAGATTAAAATCTTGCAAGAGACATATTCAATTTATAAGTATTGTTCTAATCTGTTGATGCCCTGCACCCTGTCCTTAGAGCAGGACAAGAAAAAAATACTCCGTGACAGTCTCTGATCTGAAACTTGTCTGTGGACAGAATTTTAGATGGAAATTTTATTATTAAGATTTCAGGAAGGGTCTAACCTACAGAAAGAAAATTTCAATATAAAAATGTTACAGTAACAGAAAAACTGATTTTGTAAATATCGACGATTTTAATAAGAATGGTTTATTGTGAAAGTGTCACATATTTTCATTTGGTGCTATCTTGAAATTCAAACATTAATCCAGTTAATTGATGTGAGTGATCTGCAGGATATGTTATCAATTCGAAATTTGAAAATCATTTTTTTTTTGTATTAACACAACATTCATTTAAAAATATTCTCTTAATGTAAGGGTGTGGGTGTGGGTGTGGATGTGGCTCTGCTTTTCTTTCTACACTCACCCACCCACACCCAAATCCGCAGCCCAGAATCGGAGATAGGCATAAGTAAGATCATTTTCACCACTCGCACCATTCATATTTTTTTCAAGGAAGCATCAGATGTTTTTGAGACTAGCACAACTTTTATTCTATTAATCGAGACTCATTTGGAGTAAAAGCTTCTGGATTTTTTGCTGAGCTCTTCTTAAGAACGGTCGCAAAAGGGGACGGAAGCTTTGAAAGTGACTCTCATATTTAAATTTTGTAGGAAATTCAATAAAAGCGCGTTTATAATTCGTCAAGAACTCACCGTGTCGATCACTAATAACGTTATCGGTCGAATCAGTCATCTGAAATGAAAAGAATTAGTTCAAGAGAACAATTATTGTTCGATCAAATTACATAGTCGAAGAATATTTTGCATATTCTTTTCATAAGTTTCCTCATTGACTGAAGCATTTTTCATGATATCATTTAAGGCTTGAAGGTCATCGCTTTTAAGGCAAAACGCACTATATGCTTCGGTGATGACGTCAAATTTGTTCTGTAAGAGTTGTACACACGAAGCGGCTTGCGCTTGCTCAGTCTCTCTTGTATCTTCAATACGTTCAGCAATCGCAACGTGTTGATTAGTGATGGATTGTATATCAGGTTGAAGAGTGTCTATGTCGATCTGCATGAATTTGATAGCATCTCTTTAAGAGAGACGGCCATATAAGCAGTCACTTGCACATTTCCAAATCTTGCACAAGATTGTCGAAAGTAAGTCATTGAACGATTGAATTTTCATTCCTAAAAATTTTGCATCACGTAAAAGATCACCGATGTGATCATTAGTAATGCTAACGACGTTCTCTATATCTTCTTCAGCTTCTGATTGTTCTTTGCACCTATGTGAACAAAAGAGGCCGTTTTTTTAATTTATAAAATTGTTAAGAAATGGTTGTGCTTACAGATAAGGGTATTGGTCAACAAGAAGATTTGAAAGCCAGCGAACAGCAACGTACCCGATAAATCCAAAAGCGATGGCAATGACAGGTGATGAAATACAGGTGATACTCAATGCCGCTACAATTTTGAGAGCAACAGCAGTTGTACAAATCCACCCAAACTGGCACATCCACATTTTAACATCTCTTCTTTATACTTTTCAGGAGTTATTCTCCAGCTGCTCTCTCTATGTTCAGCTGTTGAATCGTAGTATATGAGTAATCTAACAGTCAAAATAACTCCTTCCAAAGCAAAACCCAAGAGAGCTCCAATGACGTTTCCTAAAAAACCAATGTAGACAATCAATGACTCATTGAATCATCACCATTAAAAAAGTATTTCTTTCAAGAACAATTTTTACCCAGAAATATTTACCATTAATAGTTGTTTTAATAAAATCGTCGATGAAATTGGTACCAACGTTTAGCGTCGATGAAATATTTCTACTTCCTGCTCGAACAACCTCGCGCGCAATGCCTATTAAATAGGAAAAAGAACACAGGAAAAAATATTTTTGAGCGTGATTAATCGATTTATAACATAAAGTGTTGTAGATTTTTTCACACAAAGCGAACAGGCCACCCTTAATAGTAACAACACCTGTATTCACGAACGTAGAAACTTGTTCGCCCACAAAATGAATGTTGGTACAGCAGAGAAAGGAGAAATGCTCAGTTTCTTTTCAATAAATGGTAGCTTCGCCAAAGTTCTTTCTCAGTGAGTGATTATTCCAAATTGACGTTGTATAGTGGGGCAATAAAATGAGATAGTCATAAAAAAATATGACTAGTTTTTCGAATGAGAATTGTTGAAGATGTGAATAGCGTTTGCTACCACTATCTCTGGTTGTAGACACGCGTATGTGTAGCGCGTACCGCTCCGTTTAATATGATAAAGCCAAGGTGGTGCGTTGTATTATGCCCGATAAACGTGTGGAGAATTCTGTTGAAAGTCCTCGTGATTGACGACATGAAGACCTCCAGGTTTTGTTTACTCAATGGTCACGATTGGATGGTCTAGAGGAAGAGGCCAAAATGCACGAGGTATCGAAGTGAGATCTGATCGAGCAATAACAATACCGTGATGCTGGTAGACTAGTACAGCTCTCCAAGCATAAACGTGTATTCCTCGTGTTACTGTTCGCCAATCGACTTTGAAGTGATCACGAGAGAATTCAGAAGTATTTGCAAGCATGTTGCAAGTACTCATCGATTGAGATTTATATTTAAAGTTGAAAGTTGGAAATTTCCAAGTGTCTGTGAACCAATGAGAATATTTTTCTCTCTTGTTCTTGCTGTATTTCATGGAACATAGCATAGAACGCAAAAACTCTGACGGTGTAGCTGCCATGAGCATCACAAGCGTAAGAAAAACGAAAATTACGATTTGGAGAGAAAATATTTAAGGTAGTCAGTGAATCACGCTTTACAATTAACGAGCAAGACGAAAACTGATTACAAAGAATAACACCATTCAAACACATCGCAAGTCAGCAAAAAAAATGGTGAGTCACGAAAGAGTTAGCGGGATGTAATTAGACAAACTTCTCCGCTATTACAAGGTTTCTCGTGTAAGTGTGCGATGCCATTCAATGCACCATCACTATCGATAAATAAACAAGCAGACAAGAAAATCAAACGTTGAGCATTAAACAAGGTGAATTCTTAACGGGATACAATCGCTTTTTTTACTGCTACAGACGTATTTTAGTGGCTAGTGCGCGTTTTTTTCTGAAACATTATAGAGACAGAAAAACAAAGATTTTGTGAACACGAACAACGTGTTTTCAATACATCCAGAAAACAATGGAATGAAGATGTCAAATTTTTTTTTTATTTATGCCTTTAATTGCCCTATGATCCTGACGGTCCTAAAGGGGCAGATGAGGTAAAAAACAAGTATACCAGCGAAGCTAAGCCTTGCAATGAGCTGAACTGAACTGTGATGAGTGCTCGTACAAACGACATCAAATTTGAAATTTCATATACAAGAGAAAAAGTAAAGTAAGAAGAGAGCAAAGAAAAGGGAGAAAGAAAGAAGAGGATGTGGGTGGGTGTGGGTGTGAGGTGTGGATGGGGTGGATGTGGGTGTGATGTGTGGGTGTGGGCGTAGGGCGTGGGTTTCGACAAATAGAAGATCCAAACTCACACACACCCCACATGGTGTGAGTATGGGTGTGGGTATGTATTTAGAGATGATCCACACCTACACCCACACCCACACCCACACCCACACCCTCATCAAATTCAACAACAAATGTTAAATCAGCAAAACCTATACAAGATGAATTGACATTCACGGTACAAGAACCTGCAAAATTACGGATACAATTGTAAATATTCAATTGGATTAAATAAAAAAGAATCATCATCACGGACGCAAGCAGATGATATGGAAAAATTATTTGAGAATATCAAATGTTCAGATGAGTTCTTTATATTGAAATATTTAGCAATAAATAATGAGTTAAATACGATCACATGTATTTCTTGCTCTATGTGAAAAAACCATGCACCAGAAGATTTATTAAGCTCCATTAAGTCTTCATTTGGTATGTTTCAACATATTGAACAAAAAATAGATAAATCTCTATCACAGCGATTTGAAAGTTTAATAACAAGTATAAAATTACACTTTTTAAAAAAAAGACATGTATGGTATGTACAAGAACCAGAAGAAAGAAAACAAGCATTTGAAAAATTTCTAAAGAAAAATGAAAAAGCAGAATTCTATGTTGGTAGAGCAATGCATCATCGTTACATTCAGCTGACTCAATGATTATTTTAGTGAAATGAAAGATAGACAATGGCTATTTTATAGAAAAAAAAGTGAATAATATCAACTTTAGAAGCTACTTTCTCTCTGTTTAGTTAGTTTAAATCGTTTACAAAAAGCACACATAGCAAGATTACCTCAGTCAAAAGTTACTGAATACAAGCATCCTTTTTTTCATGTGTATTTGCAATGTGTTACATAGTGGTAGTTGTTTTTTTTTGAGAAAACATCTTACACGGGCAAATCCATTTTTTTTAATTGAGTTTTATAGTGGGGTAATTTTTTTTATTTTACTGGTAGATTCTACACACATGGTATGAGTGTGGGTATTGATCTTCCCCCGAGCGACACCCACACCTACACTCCACATCCACACCCTATTGGAGACATTTTAAAGAAGTTCTTATGACAGATGCAGATGCATAGAGTTTATCTCATCAACAGATTCGAGTTCAGTTCGATTCGGTTCATTTCCAGTCCCTGATAGGCATGTCATTTTCCTGTAAGTTTATTTTAAACTAAAACTGTTGCCAATATAAATTTAAAATTATTTTAGATTTAATTTTTTGAAAATTAATTTCTGGAAATAATAAATTTTTGTGAATTACAATTCAAAAATCCAATCGTCAAAATATATGACTTCAAGAAAAATAGATCAGAAGTAAGGAGAGAAACTGCCATTATACGTTAACATCCGATCATCACTATAGAAGATTCCATCAGAAAACGACTACGCTCCGTTCCTGTTATTTTCTAATGATAATAAAAAAATTTGTATAGATACCTTTGCTAGTAGACCTGAAAGATAAAAGGTTTCTTTTGATTAATTAAAATGGAGCTTAAAATATTCCAAATATATTTAGATGTAATTTAAATTATTTTGAGTTTATTCAATTTTTTAAAATTTTTTGTAAATAGAAACTGATCGTCTACAATCCTTAGTGTAAAATGGTCAATCAAAGATCGTTTGATAATTCCATACAGCATCACAATTTTACAAAAAGGATCATAGGTCAGTTAATCATTTTTCTTATGTACGTATCCATATTTATTTGCTTTTCAAAAATTAGTTAGGTTTCTCTGATAAAGATGCATTTTATCGGTCTGTTAGGAGTAATATGCTTGTGAAAACTCTTAAAGCAGCGGATATACGTTTGATTCAAGTCAGATTCAATTGTTTGGTGAATAATATGTTCATGTGTTTGAGTTTTGGTTTGGTTTTCAATTATTTTATCGTTCTTTATTTGCTTTTTATGTTTTATGTACTCTCTATATGATGTACTTTTTCTTTTGTTTTATCTCTTCACTGGACAACCATGAAATTCAATATAATTAAAGCATATTATAAAAAGAAAGCAAAAGATTTTATTATTCAAGACCTATTCAATGTGATTATGAGTTTGAGAAACTTGACAATAAACAAAAAAATCTAAAAATATTAGCTACTCGTCATCAGTTTCTTTTTGTTTTTGAAAAATGGTCTTTTTGTCTTCATACGATCAGACCATTCAATTTTATGAACTAGAGCATTGCGACTTAAGAACTTATAGGTACTATGAGTTTCTTTAATGATCTTCTATTTCGTCTCGTAAGTAATTCTTATTATCAAAAAGTTCAATCTATCTTTCGTAATAATGAAACAATATCGAAGTTAAACAAATATCAGAAATCTTAAAACTTCAAAACTCACGCAGTTGATTGTTGTTATATTTATCTCAATAGCGAGCAAAACATATTAATTAACATCCTACGAACAACACGTCCATACTCCTTAAGAAAGTGAAAGATACAATGTATTGTTTATTCTGATTAACATAGAGTATCTAATGAGGCAACATTTCCAAGTGTCAATTCGCTTTTCAGTCGAAACTTAGCACGTCTTATAGATCTTAATAAACAATGTCTACCAAACAAAAAATAGACAGTTCATGTTGATGGTCTGTTCCTGGAGAGATATCAGATGTTTTTTTTTTAGTGAATTTTTGTTGAAGAACCTCGCTTTTTGCAGCGAAAACATATTTTTTGAACTTCAATGTAAGACTTTCCTTAGCCGAGCAAAGTTGCAGATCGAAATTCTAAAAAGATAGTTTTACTACAAAAAACGAGATCCTACAATGAAAATTCACTGAACATGTTCGAAATTTTCTGAGAAACAGATCATAAACACGAACTTTTTTTTTTTGGTAGACACCCATTGATTAAGATGTACTAAGTCCTGAATCAAAAGTGACTTAGCACTTGAAAATGTTCCTTGGTGAATATCATGCAAAAAGCGTCTACGATTTTACCTTGAAGAATTTTTGCATCAAATTTAAATGTGTTTGACTTTGAAAGTTTTCACTAATGATTTAATAAGATTTTGATAAATAATTCGCCATTTGATCCTCACATCCAAAGTCCATGTGTTGTGACGCGATGATCCCGAGAATACACATCGCGTGATGCTCGTTGGAATGTTATTAGAAATGTTGAGATCTTTATATGGTATAAATTCTATGCGATTTTCTGTATAATGTTTCGTTCGTCGAGAGCAAACTTCGGATATTATAACAATGATAAATTAACTCTAGCACTCATACTAATGCATCGAGTTACATGTTGATAGAGTTTTCCTATAGCTGCTTTTAACATAGATCCTAACTTTGATCAACTGATCGATAGTCATGTTACTTTTTTCATTTACCGCGATAACAAAAAAATGTCTGATTCCAGTAAAACATGGTTCACGATAAATCATAAGAACGGTTTTTTCATTGTTGCATACCAATTAGTTTCTATCGAAAACCGTTTTTCGATAGAGATTTGATCAAAGGCTTTCAGAGTAGAAATATCCGAATTTGTCATCGATTTCTTGAAATAGTGTCTCTGTAGAACACTTGATCAAGAAACCAATTACAATTTCGAATCCCTCGACCTCGACAACTTTTGATTAAATTTTATAAAAACAAAATCATGATTTTTTTAACTGTATGACGTTTTTTTTTAAACCTAAGTTTCATAACAAAACCATTGTCTGAATATGTCAACAACAGTATTTTCACAGGTAACTCGATGAACTGTATCCAACTATGAGAAAAAAACATAATAATAAAGAAGTGCCGAGAAATGATCTTCTTCTAGGTTGATCTGGTTACGACAGTAATGTTTAAGAATTGAGAAGAAAACAATTTCTAAGCTCTTGAAGAACTCATACCGAATCTATGATGATTTCTCGCGGAAATATGAATTGACTATTAATTTCTTCATAGTTCCGTTAGTTATAAAACTCAAAATGATGCTTTTTCTGCAATAGTTTTCATATTCACAAATTTCTCAGTGAGTATAAATGTGAGAGCAAAAAAATTATCGTGAATATTATGTTTTGATTTTGTCAATCATGAAGTTGTGACGCGAATTGAGAATCGATATATGAGAAATATTTACATTGATAAATATTTGAAGAGAATTTTTCAATAAACAAATGGAAATGAATTGTTTCCATATGAATAATAATGACTATTAGTTCAAATACTTGTTGAGATCAAATCTCATTATTTTTGATATGTCCTAAATAATTACTTTATAATTAATCAAATCGTATTCAACAATCAATCATTATCATTGGAAAAGAACGATAAATAATATTATAATCGATGTTATCCCCTAGATTATCATTCTTTGACTTTGTTAATATATATTGATTTTTAATGATGATATAAATCTCTATTTCAATATAATTAAATGTAGTAATAGAATGAAATTTAAAATAATACGAATGGAAATTCTTGATTGATTGATTTTAATAAAGAAAAATAAAAAAGAAAAGTAACGGTATTAAATGAGATTTTATTAATTTTGAATAATAAATTCATATGAATAAATCTATTGAAAATATTTTTTTCTTAATATATTAAAAAATGACTCTTCTAATGAGAAATGTCCCTGAAGATTTTATCTGACAATTCCTTTTAGATATATTATCCTATGACAAAATCGTTTTGTTTTTATGCTTATAAACTGTTTAGATGAAATAAATACTTGAAAATCAATTATTTTATAATAGACATGCATTTCATATCTTAAAAATATATCGACTTGCATTTCCGTTGATATAAAATAGGATTCGATATATATTATTGATGGTTATTTTTCTCTACCTATTAAAGATCGATTTAAGGATTTATTGAACCGTTAGGAAGATAATCGATTTTTTTTTTCTTCTCTTTCCTATTCAATGCCAAAATATTTTTTGATATAATCTATCTTGTTCTATTCATTTTAATAATCTATTTCTTGTTTATGAATTCGCATGTTTATCAACTATATTTATTTTCTTTCTCTTGAGAATTTTTTTTTTTTATAAACGTCGATTTTTCTTTTCTTTTTTGTGTTGCAACAGAATCGATAGATTTGAACAAAAGAATTAACAGTTCTTTTTCCTTTTTTTTTTTTTTCTTTTGTATTATTCGTCGTAAAATAGTTTCCGTCTTTATATAAAATATAACTTATCCCGAACAAAAAAAAAAAAAAAATTTATTGAATAAATAAAAATCAGAAGAGAAAAAAAAATCTATTCGAAATTTGTTTACATGATTGATAGATTTAATAATCATTAAGTAACGAAAAAACAAAAAAGAAGAAGAAATCCCACATGTTAAAATATTAAATTAATCTTTTCTCGTTCGATTAATTGCTTTTATATTTATTTTTTTGTTTTTTTGCTTTTCTCGTTTAACATATTAATATATCGATCAACAGAATTTTGACGTTAGTTCTTTAAACAATCTTCTTGATTTTTTATTTCCGAGTAGTAGTCAATTAAATGAATGCTATTCGATAAGAAATGAGTTGTTTACTTTCAATACTTTCTCATTATTTCATAAATGTTATTTGTTGTTTCTTTTTTTTTTTTACGAAGTAGAAGAAAAGAACATCCGTTCAAATCAGTTTGCCTTAAGGATATATGCGTGATGCCTATCATCTATTAACAATTTCCATTAAAATAGAAGAGTACACGTTTTGAATAATCTTCGTATGTGAATTTGCTTCTACGGGGTTTATTATATGAACACGCAAAATGACGTTTATTAGAAGCGTATTCAGAGATTTTAGCCAAGTTTCTCTTCTTATTTAAAAAAAAAAAGAAAGAAAAGCGCAAGACATTCGTTAACGAGAAAAGCTAATAGCGTGATCTAGTTCTACTTTCTCTCTTCTTCACTCGTTCCTATAAGTAATAAACTAATGTTGAACATGAGAAGAAAAGAAGAAAAAAAAAATCGCACAAAAAGAAATAGATGTGACGGTGATGATTCGACATCGTATGCACCGAACTTTCTTCCCCAGATAGACCATTGTATTGTAATAGAAAAAGACGTAGCATTCTACTGCATGCTGTCATCATTTTCTTCTCCAGGATAGGCTTTGTTTTATTCATATTTCCTAGGCTTTATTGTCTGTCATGACTTATTATTGAAGTCGGTAAAGAAAAAGAAGAAGAAGGAGAAGAAGAAGAAGAAGAAGAAGAAGGAAAGATCTTCTTTATTAACTGTCTTGTCATATAAGATAAGCGAAACATAACTGAACAAGTCATAGTTAACATCATGCTATCATTATCATATTGTACTAGTTAATAGAAGTGCAACTCACAACTGAGTAGCACTTCGTTCTCTTTCTCTTCTTTAATATACTTGAACTTTTTAATTTTCTTTATATTGATATATTATTCAACGATAAAGATATTTTCTTCTTTGTTTTTTTAATTATTTATATAGATCAGATTAATTTTAACATCATGGATTCTCGAGGTCTTTATCAAAATACAAATGATTCTTATCATCAACAACAAGAATATGATCAAACAGAACTTTATGAATATAATAATGAACAAAATTCATCACGTATACGTCTTGGTAATTTATTTGGTTCAACATTATTACAAAAACCACCTGATGTATTTCGACGTACACCTAATTTACTTGATTCATTACCAACAAATATTAATCGTACGTTATTATTCGCAAAACTTTTTTATTTTTGGTATTTTGCTGCATTTGGTTCACTATTTCCACTTATGTCAATCTATTTTAAACAAATGGGTATGGGTCCATCATACTGTGGTATTCTCATGGGCTTTCGGTAAATAGAAATAGATTATTTAATTTCGTAAAATGATTTTGATTATGAATGAAAAGATGAAAAGAAATAACAAAAAAAAATTGTCACTAATAGTATAATTCTCAGAACGAAAAAAAAACTAATGCAATATCAATCTTGATTTTTTTTTGTCGTTCTATTGTAATTGCACCATCTCAATTTCTTTTCACTATGTATGAGTGTTTGAATAATGTATTTGTTGGGGTCAGATTGGCCATGCAGTCCGGATACTTCGTTTATTTAACTGCATTCATTTGGAGAATACCCAGCTTTCAAACATCACTCCGGAAGCGCAATCTAGTCTAACTCTTTTTTGTTTTCTTCTCCTAATTAAAATAAATTAAAATCATTGTATTTAGACCATTTGTTGAATTTGTTTCGGCACCATTTTGGAGTGTTGTATCAACACGTTTTCGACAAGCAAAAAATATTTTACTTATGGCAATTCTATCATGGATTATTTTTACAGTTGCTATAGGTCTTATTAAACCACCTCCACATTCATGTTGGAGAGAAATGAATTCAACACATCAAATTATTGAACGTGTTGGTTATCCATCTAGTACAATAGTACCAACAATTAAATTAATTGTTAAAAGACAAATAACAAAATCACCAATAATTTCATTAAATAAAACAAAAGATATAATTTATAATCAAAATCAATTGAAAAATTCAACTATATCAACAAAAATAATTTTAACATCAACTAGACAACGAAAATTAACAATTAAAACAACAACTAAAACAACAACAACAACATTATCTTCAAATTTAATTGAAGAAGATGATGATATTGAAAATAGCGAGGAAGATTATCCAATTAATGAAAATAATCGTTTAACAACAGAAATTAATTATAAACAACGACAACAATTAAATTCAATAAATCTTTTACCTATTAATAAACCTAAAAAAACTATGGGTAATCCATTATCAATAACACATACAAATTTATCATTAGTTAAACCACTTGCATCATCTATACTCTATGATAAAAAAGATGTTCGCAATGTTTTTATGGTTTTTTTACTTCTTATTATTGTTGGTGAATTTTTTAGTGCACCAGCAATTACATTAGCTGTAAGTGAATATAATAAGAATTAACAGTATGATACATTGCCGAAAAAAAAAACATAATCGTTAGAGAGATTTTATATATGTCGAAGTATAGTTCTTGAATTTATTTTGGAAAAAAAACCCAACGAATCAAATGAATTCTATTTGAAAAATAATGATCATAATATATGATCAATAAAAATGACTTGTCACAGCATTGTATGTGTATATGAAAAGAAATGTTCGATAGGCATCAAGGACTCTTTAAAGAACAAATTGAATTTATTTTTCTTTATTTATTTGAAAAAAAATATATAATTATATTAGGTTTTTTTATTGAAATAACTGATCACTATTGTCGGATCCGTTACTTTGAAAACAAAATTTTTCTTATTATATCCTAATATAATGTGCATCATTGTATGAATTTCATTGATTTTATTTTTTTTATGAATAACTCGTTTATTATATTATCTATAAAATTCTGAAGAATAGCATTCATTATATCTAAAGTTTTAACCTAAATTGTGTACGTTAGATGAACTCTATAGACTATAGTTAGAAGTTATTGAGAACAATAATGTTTCCGCTTTGATCATTATGAGTAACCGGAAGCCTATTCACTACTATTTACATTCGTGCATTATTTTTTTTTTGTCTTTAAACGATGAAAGATTCGATTTATTATTATTTTAAAAAAGTTGAATAATAACTTTTTTCTTTTTTTTTTCTCTCTTAGGATGCTTGTACATTAGCTTATTTAGGTCAAGATACTGAATTATATGGACGTCAACGTATGTTTGGTAGTTTAGGTTGGGGTTTAGCTATATTTATTGTTGCTACTATTCTTGGTAATAAGAATAAGTAAATTAGATGACATTCAGTTAGATGAGGAGTTTTTTTTTCTCTAGATCAATCCAAATCACTTACATTTCATGCTTGTGGTACAAGTGGACCACTTGAAAAAAATTATACAGTTTGTTTTGCAGCATTTAGTGTTTGTATGACATTTGCATTAATAACTGCAACACGTTTTGAATTTTCTTATAATAACAATGAACAATTACCATTACGTACATTAAATGATGATTTAAAAAGAAAAATTTCTTCAACAACAACATCAAAACATATTTATACAAATAAATATGATGAAGAACAAACAAATATTGATTCAATTAAACAAGAACAATATGTAACTTCAAATACATTTAAATTAATGCAAATTATTCAAATATTTATGTCATTTAAAAATGGTACATTTCTTTTTATAGCATGGTAAAAAGAAAAAAAATATTTTTTCAATTTTTATCTATCTCATATGTATAAATATTTGTTTTTTTTTTCTTTTTTCGAGGTGGATGGGATGTGGTGTTGGTCTTGTATTTACATTTCTTTTTTGGCATTTACAAGATCTTGGTGGATCACCAACACTTTTTGGTAATAGAATTTCTTTTTTTTTTTAATTAATTTTACCTTTAAAGAAAAAAACAAACTCTTGTAGGTGTTGCCTCGGTTATAAATCATACGAGTGAATTATTTGCGTATTTTTTCTTACATCAACTTATTCATCGTCTTGGTCATATAAAAATTCTTTTTTTGGGTTTATTAGGAAATTTTATTCGATTTTTTTATATATCAATTATAAGTAATCCGTGGTGGGTTTTACCATTTGAATTTATACAAGGTAAATAGAATTTTTTTTTTTGTAAAAAAATAATTCATATAATTATATTTTAATTATTAAGGACTTACACATGCTGCTGTATGGGCAACAGCTTGTTCATATTTATCTCAAACAACACCAGAAAATTTTCGAATATCTTGTCAAGGTGTTCTTCAAGGTTTTCATTTTGGTTTTGGACGAGGTTGTGGAGCTTTATTTGGTGGTTTTTTTGCTTCTTCTTTCGGTATATTTTTATTAAAATTAATTCATTCATTTTGTTTTTTTTTTATTAAAATTATTTTAAAAGGTACTGATATAACATTTCGTGTTTATGGAATAATATCTTTAATTTTCATGGGTATTTTTATTTATCTTAATCGACATTATCAACAACAACAATTAAACATGAATGGTCAACGTTCAAGTCTCAATGTGGATGATCCACATGAATTTATTGGTAATTCTCCACGTCTTGCTCCACATGGTGCACCCGCTAATCCAAAATGGCAAACAAAATTTTCTTCAGGTTTAACAGCAGGTATTAAACAAGATCAATTATATTCATCTCCGATAATAACAGTAAAATCGGTAACTATTTATTTCTATAATTATTCCTGTTTTTCTCATTTTTTTTTTTTTTTTCTTAATAATTATAGTTTAATAATCCGACAGCAACAACAACCGACAGTAATTATAATAATTATCATCATGGTTATTAAATAAACTTAAAATCTCGGTGTTTAACATTTCTTTTTTTGTTGTTTATTTATTTAATTTTTTTTCATACTTTTTATCCCTAATCAAATGTAGTGTTATAGAATAATATTTGTATTTGTTGCAATTCATATATAGTATTACCTTCGTTGAATGTATTTCATCATACATCCATTAAATATCGAATGAATTTTTTTTGTTTTTTCTTTTACATCATGATATATATGAAATGATAGACAATTTCTCGTATATATTTTTCATATAAGGTTCTAATAGATTAGCAAAATTGAAAATGAATCGAAAAATATCGTCTATGAATGAAGAAAAAAAAAAATATTTATATTATTGTGATCAGATGTAAATTATTAGACGTCGTTGGATAAAATATAAAAGAAAAAAAATATTAGAAAGAAAGACGAAAGCAAATCATGCGCAACATGAATATGATAAACAAATCATTTTTTTTTTCTCTTGGACTCAACTGGTGCGTGAGAAACGACAGTAAATTATTTAAGGTAGCAGAAAAAAAAGCACATAAATTTGTATTTTCTCTTATTCAAAAACATATTTGAATTGGGAATTAACTATACACGATGCAATATTGTTATAGTCAATTATTTATATTATTTTTATGTATGATGATTATTGTTAATGATGGTACCAATGGACTTAAAATACGATTACCATCTTTACGAATAACTTCGACATTTAGTAAAACAGGTGAATCTATTAAGAAGAAAGTTCCAATGAATAATAATAGAATTGATCATCCTGCTAAAAAAATACCATTAAAAGTTCCTGATATTGGAAAGAAAGATGACTTTTAATTTACGCATAATTCTTACAAATATAATTTTTAATATTTTATATCAAACTAAATTACCTACAAGAAATTATATGAATTAATGATGTGCGAATATCAATAAGATTATTATTAAATAACAATATACAACGGGTTATTTATTGGATAAATGAACATTATAAATATGACTGATTGTCAAAGAAAATAATCTTGCTATTTATTTTGTATATAAATTTTGACTAAAATTAAATTAGTAGATATTATAATAAAAATTCTTCTATAAGACATTAAAAAAGATTGTTTTGATTATGAATATTTTGGGAAGATTCGTTATGCAAAAATTCTATTGAATAAATCTAAGTAAACAGAATATGTAATTCAAAATCTAATTTTTTGTGCAAAGTTTGTAATACAATTTTCAATAAATTTGTATTTTCATAAGTCAATATTTTTATTTCTAATTCTGTCCGGATGTTGTCTTTTGTGCATCAGATAGAATTCTTTTTTCGTTTTAACATTCAGTCAAAATTCTTTCTATCGATAGTAGATTATAATGAAAAAAATAATCTTGTCAAAATTGAATGGACCGTCTAGGCCAGAGAAGTTTACTCCTTCAAGGTGAATCATTCGAAACTTTTGTCGGGTCGTCTGACCCACACTTTTTATTTCTTTTTGTTTAAGAACAATTACCTACGTAAGCAAACACAAAAAAACAATTGTATTTTCATCAAAATTTTTTACATGCTTTTTCACGCTTCGCAACTGATAACAATCAGGAATCTTGATTATCGAAACCTTTCGTAAATTTCATTTAGTCAATAAATAAAAGCAGAATATTTATTTGACTCAATAGTATTCTTCATCCACACATACAAAGTCAAGTGTACTATCAATTGCGTCAAATAGCATGAATATTATTGAAGTAGAACCAAAAAAATAGTAATCGATCTGACTCTTTGAAATTGATCAGTAAACATGTTAATCATGAGAGTTGATGTTACTAAATGATAGTATTCAAGAAGTTGAAAAACCTATGAACGCATCTTGATCTTTCAGTATATGTTGTCTAATAAATCTTTGGAGAACTATCAGATGTCACTGAGTATACAAGTTTACTTCACTTTCTATGTACGCAAATCAATAAAATCACAAGAAAAAAATCATTCATGTAAACAGTCGTTTTTTTTGTTTATCTTTTGTAGTTGTCACCGTTTTTCGTCTTTAACGATTAGTTGTATACTTTGGACACGTATACTACAGAACGCAAGAGTATCTTACGTTTTTTTTTCTTCGTATTACTTTAATACACACTTATCAAAAATAGTCAATCAACCAATCGCTCCTGATCATGGCGAAAGTATACATAGTAAAAGATAGATTCGCCTACATTACATAATAATCATGAAAAGGTTAAATCATTGATGCAAAACTAAATCAAACCTTTATATCAATAATTATACTCGGAAGAGCTGCAATTTCTCTTAGACTCGAAAACAAAGTTTAAATTTATTCTCGGATCCAGGTTCAGGACTTTAATTGTTTTCGGATGGTGTGAGTACAGGTTCAAAAAAACATGGGTGTGCAGTTTGATTTGACTATTTTCAATGATGAGTTTTGTTTATCAATTAACTGTTTAAATTCTTTTTGTTTTTTGATTAACATAATATTGTTTTCTACGAAATAAAAACTTTTAATTAATTAAGCATCACATTATGGTAAAGTGAACAATAACAAATAACTAAACGTTGATCCTTTACTTGCTTATATGCATAAAGAGTGTTAGATATTGATGGAAAAAGAACTCAGACTCGGCCAAGTCCACAAAATCGTCACTTCATAACTCCTTAAATGATACTCTTCTATTCACTCGTATTTCAATTTCATGGTTATGACTAAATTGATATCCTAGTTGTAATTAGATAAATATCAATGACATCTCTAATACCCTCCTATTTTCAACGTTTTTCAAGCAAAATAATTTATGACGATTAGCATATGTATTTCATCAATTAGTATATTAAATTTCATATTCTTTTAGATTAATTATCTTAAGTAAGATATTGTTTCTTTGACAAGTTCAAAATGTCGATTGGAATCTTACAAGAAACTGAAAATCATATTGTTCCAATAGAATCTGTATCATCTGAAGTCTATCGTAATAAATTAATAAAAGCTGAAAAAGATAATGTGAATTGTCAATGATTGAATGTACCTGTAACATATTATGATAGACGACAAGTATAACATGTACATGGATCAAAAAACGAATTTTTGATCTTTCTTGATATTCTCAAGATAAAAAAAGAAATTCAATACGTATATGAATTAGATCCTATGATTTTGTTTTCCTAAGAATGTATCAATATTAAAAACTATGTGTTATCATGGAGAGTTTTCCAATGCTCTCAAAATAACTAAAAACTTGTCGATTAATGATGATATATTGAAACGACAGTCGTAGACTGAAATGTGATAAATCGTCGATGATTTTTTTTTTTTTTGATGATTTTGATCATTTTTGTGAGACATCATAGTTTTATGATTGATGATTATCCTTCATTATATCAATAATAGAAGTGATACTGATTACATTACCTCGATTTCTATTATTGTACTGAGAAGCTCCTATTATTAATTTATGATGATGAATATTATTATTTAAAAATTGACTGCTTACTTTATTCAACATGAATGCGATATGTAATTTTAAAAACAAAGCTGATGCAACATGTAATTCTACATAGTTAAACGAGAATATATTGACAAAAGAAAGAAAAAAGACGTTCATATTGATATTTTGAATTGGATTTTTCTCGGAAGTCATTTCATGTATATCCGTTATTGTTAATAAATTAAATGTCTAAAACAGACGAAGAAGTCAAAATCATTATTAAAAAATGGGACTGAAAGGATGACTATAGAAAGACAAAACTATATCTAAAAATAGAAAAATTCTAATTGAAAAATAACTTGATTACAAAATTCATCTGAAATTATCTGATTATCACAAATCCCTTTTGATGTGAAGGAATGGGAATATGAAGTTCAATACGAACGTTTTCTATAATCGTCCAATCTAGTAAATGTCATAATAATGACATCGATGCTGAAACTAAATTTTTTCTTTTGATTTTATACCCTCTATAATTATCAGTAAAAAACCATATTCGGCTCTCAATTTTACAGACTTGGAATATTTCTCTAATTAAATCAAACTTTGTAATCGATTAATGAAATCAGTGATTAAATTCGATTCATCACCGATTCTTGAAAAATCGTTTCTTGTGCCATAATTCGTATTTGAATAGAAAACACTTTCTGCAATCGTAAACCAAAAGTCGTAAACACTACCCTCGGTTGTTAAGAGTACTACAAACATATAGCATGAGTAGACATATATGGGACCAAGGTTTTTTTTTGAATAGTCACGGTGAATCTGATATGTCCCCTGAACCCGCATATATCCATTAAAGTGCAACAGTTACGGAAAAAAGAAAACGATTAGCAACTGAGAAAAATCGTGTTTTTAAATAAAAAAATTTAGTTTATTTAAAATGATTTTGTGAATCAAATCAGAAGAGATAGTTTCTCGATCAATTATTCCAAGTAAATGTGTATTATCAATGGATTTATCACAGTCATATTCACAAACCGAGCAAAAAAAAGGACAATTGTCTAAAGATGATGAAGCAATGTCCACTGAGTAAGATAAATCAGTAAAATCAGACAATGACATGTTCATGACCATAAAACTATTTATTATTTTTTAATATAAGCGCATATATAATTGTGATTTGTTTATTGATTAAAATTTAATATTTATAGATTTTATTTGTATTTATGTCGTCTTATTGATCATGATATAGTTTTTTTTTGTATGACATAATATTAGCATGAAAAAAAAAAATAATAAATTGATTTTATAATGTACGAAAAATTTTACTAGAAAAATCACAGAATCAAGGATATATCGATAATATTCGAGAAAAGAATTGATTTATTAAGTGAAATTATGTTTTTTTTTTAATTTATCGTTCTTATTAATCATTGTCTAATAATTAAATGATATAATTATTTGATAATATATGATTTTCTTCCATAGAAAAGACAGTTTTACAAGATGATTGATTCAGATTAGTTAGATTGCATGATTTATATGTGCGTATTATAATAGCAAATTTCATGAAACTATATAAATTCTAAGGATTATTATAGCAATATGACATTTGCTAATTGTTCGTTCATATTTTTCTTTTCTTACACAAAATTTTTTGTGTTCATTTGATCTTTTGCTTTTCTTTTTTTTATACTTTAACAAATGAAACAGATAAGTCGTATTCATGTTTATATTGACTTGTCACATTCGTCAAATCTATTGTTCTTTTGATATTCATTCATTGATGCATTATAATATATGAAATATGTCATATTGTATTAGCTTAATGTACCGCTTTATGTCATCGTAATAAATCAAGCTGAAAATCGGTTTATGAGATTTAAAAATTAATCAGTTGTATGTTTACTTGTCTGTCAAGGAAGAAAATAATTGTGAAAATAAAATTATCTAATAGATAGCAAAAGTTTTTTTAGTAGTATCTAATGAGTATAATTTTAAAAAGAAACAAATATTTAAAAAAAATACACCAAAAAGTCATTATTGATTTGTATCTTTACTGTGAAGTTTACAGCAATGAAATTCTTCACCTATAGACTGAAAAAAAAAGAATTATTCTATTGAAATCGCGCCCTCTGTTTGTTCCTTTTACACTATTGGACTTTTTCATTGAGCCATTTATGTTATTGTTTCCCTTCTGTTTGTCTCAGTCTACCATGGTTTCCGTTTGTTCTGCTTCACTTCGTATCTTGTGTATGATTTTTTTTCTTTTTCTGTTAGCATTCTTGTTGACGTTGATAGGTGATTTATTGTCTTAAGCAAAAAAAAATAAATAAAAATTGCTTTATTATGAATATTGTTCATTAATTCATTTTAGATTTTTATTTTTTTATTTCAATACGAAAAAAATTTTTTTTAAAATTTAAATCATGGTGATTCCATTTTCAAATACAAAATTACGTGTACCACCAGGTTTTCAAAGTCTTTTAGTTGGTTTATCAACTGAAATTCTTCGAAGTCAACCAAGAAATATTCATGATTTTGCTGCTAGTTATTTTGAAAAACTACTTCAAAGACGAGGTATGAAGTTTTTATTTGATTTAATTTTATTGTCCTTGACATTTTGTTAAAGATTATTATATAATCAGTTAGATTTTTTTATTTTTTCTTTTGTGAAATAATATTAAATAATCGATTATTTTCTAAATATCAATTAGAAGCAAAGCAATTAATTTGAAGTACATCAAATTAATTCCCTAGTATAAATCTGTAAAAATGTTTCTCTGACACTTGTAAATTATGCGATATCTATACTAATGGAAGACGTTAATAACAATCTTTTACATATTGAATGTCTATATCCGATATATGATCTTTATTCTATTCGTATATACAATATCATTTGCTGCAATGATCTCTCTGTCTCATCGTTGAGAAAAAGGGATGAATTGTCTTAATGGATCGTCGATCATCGTCAATGGATATACGCAAGCATATTTGACGTACGTCTCATTATTACCATCACTAACCATTCATATTGATCGTCTCATTATTTTTTTTTTTTTTTTGTTTCTTGCTATGTATCGATTGCATTACTCTCTTCGTGATGTATTATCTCTGTCCACTAACGTTTTATCATCAATCGTAGATTCATTGAAGTTCGATTATTTTTTCTGTATATATTTGTCTATTCATGATAATGATGAGAGCTGCTCCTTTAATGAAATCATTCTTGACGACATATACAAACATATACATACGTCAGAAAAAAAAAACGACATGTAAAAATATGGAATTAGTTGTTGTTTGTTTGTACTTACTCAATGAATACTCTTCAGCTTTTTTCTTTGCTTCCAATCAATTATTTATATGATGCAAAAGTAGCCAAAGAGAATAATAATAATAATAATCATCATCATCATGGAGTTCATGCAATTGTCTGTATATAGACAATACACAGATGCTCAAAATTATACTATCGATTGACTAAAATGTAACTGCCTTGTCTACGACTTTTTTTTTCTTTTCTATTCACATATATACATACAGAGATTAAGGGAATAGTAGTAGAATAAGAATGAGTAAGGTCTCAAAAGAATTCTAATTCATAACGGATCAAAATTAATCAACGAAATGAATAAGAAAACGACAAAGTGTGCGTATGTAAGAAGGCGTTAGTACCATTTGCCCTCGAGATGTAAAATTTGGTTCGAAATGAAAAAAAAAAAGCTTCGATTATTAAAACATTTTTTTTTCTCTCTCGAGCCGACCGACCATCTTCGGCTTATAAATGTATACCAAGCAATGGCTTATACGTATGATGAAAAAGTTCATCAATCTGATCGAAGAGAAATAATTTTTGCTGATTCGCTCGTTCTTTTTTCTACTAAAGAAATATAGAAAAATAGAAGAAAGAAAGAGAATAAGAACAGTTCTAATGACAAAACACTCTTATTACTATTACGACTGCAATCATAAACTAACTATTAGTAACAAGTAAGACGATCCGGAAAAGAAGAAGAACAAGAACAAGAAGAAGAAGAACAAAGAAAACCTAGAACGACAATAATACGAAATGGGTGCATGTACGTCAAAAGTAAAGAAAAATAAAGAAAAACATCTAAAAAATGACATATTAACAACAAAAAAAAATTCAACTTGTGAACAATCATCATCAATTAATCTTGATAAATTTGATAATGTACCATTTATTGATTCGGAAGAAAAATTAACAATAACACCACCACGTTTAACACCTTCAAAAGATAATGATGAACAAACAACAGTAAAAGATGATTTTGAAACAAATCAATCATATTCAAATATTGAAACAATTGATAAACTTAAACAAGAAGTTTTTACTTATCTTCGTGAAAATATCTTATCAAATAATAATGAAAAACAAAAACTTATTGATTATATACATAAACGAATTATTGGTAATGTTGAAGAAAAAAAACTTGTTAATGAATATATTGAAGAATGTTTTAATAATATTCAAGAAAATTATTTAATAGATAATGATAATAAAATAAAACAACGTTTAATAAATATTATAACAATTTATGTTGCATCACAAGCATCTGATAATTCATTTTTAAAAGCACTTTATGATAAAATGGGTTCAACACTTGATTTAAATTCATTAAATGCTGAAATAAATGAACATGAAATTGTTAATATAACAGTAACAAAACGTGTACGACAAGTTTTTCTTGATGATTCATCTTCATCAATACCAAATGAAAATTCATATACAAAAGATACTGTTATTCATTTATCAAATAATGAACATAACATTCCCGATGATTTACCTGATGATATAAAACGTAAAGCTGAACAAGTATTGAATAGCTTTAATAATGTTATTCATTCAAAACAACATTAGGATTAAATCCTGGTTTTTTTTTTCTTTCGTTTTTTACTAATTCGTGTGTGTGTGTGTTTTTTTTTTCTACACGTATTATTACTTTTTCATAGGCAATATATTATTCGTATTATTGTTCGTCTTATACATATATTTATATATATATATGTGTGTGTGACATTTAGATAAGGGGAATAAGTTTTACGAGAAAACTGTTTTTATATTACAAATATACTAATCAAGATTCATAGATAAGACTCGAATAAATGATTGATGATATAATCAAATCATATATTAATTATAGAAACAAAATTTTTAATTTGTTTTTAACATTTTAAGAAGATATTGTAGAATTCATATTTGTATTATATAAGAAATTTATAAATTGTGAAGATATTTTATCAAGAATAACAACAAATATGTCATGAACAAATGTCCATATCATTTATCAAAATGTATATGAGACATTCTTGTGTGAGAACGTCTTTCATTATCAAACATTATTCAACTTCATATTTTAGATATAAATCAATCTTTACAAGGTTTTAAGCATAGAAATCTATTTCTAGTCATAATATACATTGAAATATTATTAAATAAAATCTTTTCATCAGATTTACTACTAACAGATTTTCAAAAGGAACATAATTTCCTTTTTTTTATTTCTTAAGAAATAAATACACACTTTTATAAATTAATTTCAGAAAATTGTTTTTTAACTGTCACTCTTCAGAATATTCTTACTGTTCAAACAAAGAAAAACTACTATTTCATTCTATATACATCTTATTTATCAAACTTCGACAAAAAAAAAAAATGATTATTAAGATAGATGACATGTATATATAACTAAGTTTAGTCGAAAAATCATTTCTTTTCTTTCTGTAATTTAGTTTTTGCCGACATACTGAAAGATCTTTTTTATAGTAATAGCATAACACATTCATTCTTCAAAAAAAAAAAAAGACTGTGCGGAAGTACTCTAGATTATTTCCACTTTGATTGATTGATTTCTTTCAAAATGAATTCAAGTAGATAAATCCTAAAAATAATTCATCCCTAGATAGACATTAGTATCTGTGAAGTATAATGTATCGTTTAGACCAAGGTCAATCATATTTACCTGACAAACAAAGTTCACTTGAAGATCGATATTATAATAATCGCAGTTTTCAAGTATGTTATTTTAATCAGGAAAAAAAAATATATCATTTTTAATATTGTAATTATAGGAAGAATATCCTGTTAATGATCCGGACGTAGTTAATGCAGCAACAAAAATTCAAGCAAAATTTCGTGGTCATAAGGCAAGACAAAATGTTGAAAAAATGAAATATGAAGTTAGTTGAAATAGTTTATATTTTGTTTTTTTATATTTTGTTTCACATATATTTATTTATTAGAATAAAGAAATGATTGATGCTGATCAACAAGAATTAGGTTATGGTCGTGAACAAACAGAAACACCTGATGAAAATCAATATCAAGTATCATATGATGAAGATCGCGTAATTCTAAATAATAGAAAAAAAAAAAACATATAATCTTTTTTGTTTTTGAAAATATTATTTAGAAAACATCATCTTTAATAAGTGCACGTTCAGAAAAACAAGAACAGAAGAGCGATGTAACAAATTTATTTATTTTGGTCTTTTAAATATATAATTAAATACTTTTTTGTAGACAAGTCCGAAACCAGGAACAGAAGAAGACAAAGAAAATCAAGAACAAGTAGACGAAGACGTTGAAGAACCATCACAATCATTTGAAGAAGAAGATATTGAAGCAGAAAAAGAAGAACAAGAAATTTCTGCAAGAACTCTTGAAGTTTGTTCTTTTGTTTTTCAAATTCTTTGAAAATATAGTTTTGTTATTTTAATTTTACTAGGCAGGATTTCGTGGCTCTAAAGATCGAAAAAGTGCTCAACGAGAACAAGAATCACCTGGTAGTAAAAGTGAAACTGATCAATTATCTGACCGACGACAACATCAAGTATTTTGATTTTTTCTGAAACTAATTTTACTTTCAAAAAGATGATTTTAATATCGATAGATAATCATCATTAGAGTTTAGACAAAAAAAGAAAAGTATTTCTTCCACATGACTAAAGCTAAATGAATTGAAGATAAATCAGATTTTTGTTTTCTATTTGATTGATCAGTGTTCAATATATATTTTATTTTAAGGAATTTGATAATCAAAGAACACCAACACCACCATCAACTCGTCGTAGCGAAAAAATCGATAGTGATCGTCATGATTTAGGTGGAAATTTAACTGGAGATGATCAAATTGAAACTGGTTAGTCTAGAATAGAGTTCGTCGGGTATAAAATTTTTGGACCGTAACCCGGAATCATCCTCCTAATTTCTACGCAAATTTTTTTTTTTTATTCTGAATCTTCAAGTTTTTCTACAGATGCAAGATACTTTTTATCGATTATTTCTATGCCGAGACTAACATACCCTATACATTTCTCAGTCCATCTTGACGATGATCTTATAATAATCAAGTCATAATTGGCTGTAAATTCTAGAGTATAGCTCATTGAGTTGATTCCGTATTGCAATTTCAACTCGATCAATAAAAAAATTTCCAGACTTGCACTCACATCCAAGACCAACCCAACGGAATCTAGTTCAGTGTGTTATTAGTTCAAAATAAATCTGTATATATGGAAATGATACATATCTATTATTGTCTTTCTCTTTTTTTTCTTTACTTTAGCATGATATAACATCATATCTAAGTAGAAAGAAAGAGTTCACTATTACTAACTGCATCAGTCCAATATTTTTCTTGATGTTATTGTTGCTGAGAAAAGATTTCGCCTATGGATAATGAAAAATGACAAGATAGCTTATCGATAGAGAAAGGAAAAAAAAACATAGGAGAACATCATCCGAATATAATTACAAATCATCAGTAGTGGATATTGTTTGCATTCTATGGATTCAGTAACTATTCTATACAGATAGATAAACAAAAAGAGAAAGCATCATTTCTCATTCGAGTTTGTGTACATAGATTTATTAATGTTAGCGAAACTAATGTAGGTGAGTGAGTAGAATCATATATTTAATAGTTTAAAATATTCAATTAGTGAGTACTAATTAAAACTATATCATTAACTAAATTCATCACATTTTCTTTTCGAAGATGTAAACTCTTTTTATTTTTCTTTTACTATTATGCTTAATTTTTTTGTCATTAACACAATTATATATAACATAGAAATCCTTTCACTGTTTTTTCTTGTAATACTAATGCATTCCTAGTTATATGAGAGAAATGTAATATACAATTGTCTGTCAAAGAGATGAATTTGAAGCGGTTTCATTATCGAGGTAATTCATATGACATCAAGCACTATACTGTATTTGACATTCACTTTTGGCTGTTAAAGAAAATTGTTATATATACATATACCAACAAAATAGTAGATATTGGGTGATATTTGACAGTAAGATCGGTATGCCAGATGATCGATCAAATGAATTGTAACGTTCTATCTTAGATAATAGAAGTTAGAAATGAGGTCATTTGTAAATCGAACTATCTCTATATTTGTCTTAATGTCAAATGTCAAAAGGTCATTATTTATGTTCTTTTTTATATTTAAGGTGAAAACGACGATACAGATCGACCTCGTCTTGAACGTGAACCAACACAATTAAGTGAAGATTTTGAACGACATACACAAGTTCCACGTGATTCAGATTTCGATCGAGAATTACAACCACATTTGATTAACGAAGACGACGATATGGATAATTCAAATCTTGAAAAAGCAGCTACACGTATTCAAGCTTCATATAGAGGTTATAAAACTCGTAAAGAATTAGGTTCCATAGGTACTCATGATCAACATCCATCATCAACATCTCCTCATACACAGGATGAATATGATAATGCTCATAATAAAAGTAGGAATATTATTGTTCAATATTTTATAATTTTTGTTTTGTTATTTATTTTTAGTTCTATCACCATCAGCTGAATATAATAGAGAAGCAGAAATTGAAGATGATGATAATGCAGCAGCTGTTAAAATTCAAGTATGAAATTTTTTATAATAATCTAAATATTTAATTTGTTTTTTTTTGTTTCTTTAAACTTAGGCTGCTTATCGTGGATATCGAGCTCGAAAAGATTTGGAAAAATAAAAGCATGTTTTTTGATATAATGAAAACAATTCCACATAATTGACTAATTTTCGTGTGTTTGTTTGTTTGTTTCGTTTGCTTTTTGTAACTTTACAAATTTAATTCATTATGTTGCATGTGTTTACTTTTAATTTTTACCAACACTAGAGTGCTCTAATCTATATTTACTGTATCATATGTGTGTTTCACTTATGCCTTCGCATCTCATTAATTCGTATTCTTGTTTTTGCACGTATGTTTCACATAAATATAATTTTAATGTAAAATTAGCAAAAAAAAAGAGAACAAAACAAATATATTGATGAATATAGATCAAACGAAAAAAAAAAGCAAAACAAAGCTTTTAAAATGATTAATTATATTTTGCAACTATTAACATTTGATAAATGTTCATTCAACATGAATAGTTAAAAATGACAATTATATCAATAGACATCTGCTTGTAACATTGGTAATAAATCATTTATTTGGATAGAAACGATATATATGAATGAATTGCAACTTTTTGGTACGATTGAAATTTTCGCTGTGTTTTGCTAATAACTTTTGTTTTACTGAATTGATTTAGACTAATTTTTTTATATGTTACTGATCTTTGAGCGCCTTCCACTGCCATGCAAAATTTCAGCTCTCTAGTTCTTACAGTCGCTGATTTATCAGGTCTACACTGTCAAAAAATCGTATTTTATATGGAAAAAAGGATATTTTTCTAAGTATAGAAGAAAAGAGAAAAAATATAATGAATAGTCAGTTTTATGCAGTTTGAAATGCTCTATCAAATGATATATCTTTTGTATGTTTTCTTTTCATATCCATTCATCCCAAATACTTAATTACAGACACTTTGTCATTGTTGTGGAGAACAACCTTATCGTTCAATGTGCTTCGTTTGTGTGAAAGTGAAAGGAAAACGAAGATAGACGAAAGAAAGACAACTGAAATACCAACAAAATGACAAAAGAGAATTCTTCTAAATTTCTTTTCTTTTCAATAAAAAAAAATCCATTATTTCCTAAAAAATTACTATGTGAATAACTCCTGGGAACGGCTTGATTGTTTTCGCTCAAACTTTTACTGTAGATAAACTTCTCAGAGTTGTATGTCCAGTAAAAAATTCTCTTATCATTCTCGAGATATTTACATTACATTATGAGTCATCGAGAGACATTTTTTATAGCATTGAAATATGTCGGATCTCAATTAATATGTAGTAAAGTGTTGGGAAACTTTTCTTGATCGTACCAAAAAGTTGCAATTCACTCCTATATATATATAGATAGATTATTAATACACTTCGTTATGAAATCAAATAATCATTGTCTTATGATTTTAAACTTGTAGATTTTATAATATTTATTATTCAATATGAAGAGTGTTGATTCAATATTACATAAGATATGATATTTCACAAGGAAGAAATCATCACTAGGATAGTGTTATTTATGTATTTTTTCATATGTCAAGATAAATTATATAGGCTCGATATCAATTAAGTATGAGGTAACAATAGAATAGGTCTTTTGTCTAATCTACTATTTATATTTCAATTAATTCTTGACCCTGTATAAATAAGATATTAGAAATGTTATTGACTGTAATTATTCATAAATAATTTAAATGCTTGATATATTACTAGAAGAATGTTTCTATATCCTAATGTTCATGTTACGTATTAGTAAGTGTAACAAAAGTTATGCAATATAATATTCATAGAGTTTAAATGAAGTATAATTAAGTTATACTCTCGATAGTGTTTGTTTGTTTTAAACTGAATATAAAATCTTCGAAGAAAAATATCAATTAGTTTCTATTCATAATATTAATTATTTTTGTTTATTTCTTAATATCAATCATTGATTGTTATAGTTCATATTGTTCGAAATTTTCACTATTAATATTTAAATATAGAATTATTATTGTATTGAATAATTTTTACCGAAAAATTCTGTAACTCATTATAAATAAACGTTTTGTTGATATACATTCTTTACATAACAAATGACTATCCTCATAATATTAAGACAAGGATAAATATGTGACACGCGCAACCTTTGATTCTTCTTATTATTTTTTGATTCCATAAGCAAAGTCGTGTTCTTGAATAAGTGAAATATTGTGGATTAGTTTGATCTTTTCTTTTTGAAATCATTGGAAAAAGTAATAAGATAGTAGATGATTATTAATAAAGAAGATACATGACGTGATAGATAATAATGAAAACAAATCTTTTATGTAAAGTATAAATACATGCAAAAAAAAAACAAAGCAGCATTTGATTAGTTTAATATCAGTCTATTCTTTACTTACCTTTGTCTCAATAAGAACAACTATAAATAAATCATTTGTTTGATTATAAAATTAAGAACAATAATCAGACATATATCTATATATACAAATATCATGGGTTCAAATTCATATTTATTATCTATTGTTGGTAACTAATTTAGTTCATTATTTTTTATTAAATAACAAAAATATATTTTAATAATTTATTTAATATTTAGCATTATGTTTTATTTTAATGCAAATTTGTTCATCGATAATAGTTACTGAACAATATTTACCATCGATCAAAATTGACAATAAAGATGTTGATGATCAGGTTTATGTACGACAACGATTGGCTCATTTATTATTTCCATCAACATCTTTTAGTAATCAATTGAATGAAAGATATGATGATCAAGATTTTCAACCAATGAAACGTGAATCATTTGGTCGAAAACAGCATTGGGATGTTTTTTTTGGTAGACGTTAAGAAGTTTAGTTTTTTTTTTCATTGTAATCATTGTGTCTTTATTTTCTTCATGAAAAAAAAACACAAGAGAATAAACAAGCCAACAATCTAAACGCATCATAAATAAATAAATAAATTCAATTCATTCTTTTCCTTTTTTTTTTTTTTGTTCTAATCTTATTTTACCATATGAGGATTAATCAGATGTAATTAAAAATAGACATTTAAGTATCCATATGATTCAAATTGAATAAACAACCATCGGTAGATCGTTCGGTACAATGCGTATTATACCGACAATCAATCGGCAGTAGTTTGCTACTTAATCTTCTAACCTTCATTATAGTATCGATATACCGGCGATAGTGCGAACAGACATATGACATGGATAGTATAATTCAATTACGACAATTTACAATTGTTTGATAATTATATGTGATTCCTTTCTGATGCACATAACAGAGAAAGAAAAATCCATTTTTATATTAATAGAAATATTATTTTTATTTTTTGCAATGGTTTATTGATTTATATTTGTTTCATCTTTTTAAAGAATCTTCAAATATATATATACAAACTAACAGATAAGGTTTATATTACATGATGATGACATAACTGACTTGTTGATTAAATAAATAATCAAAATCAAATTTAGAGAAAAATACAAATATTCTTCTTAATTATTAGCGTTGTATTCATTATTATTTCATAGGATATTTCAGTTACAATATATATGAAGATTAATGTTGTTTTATTACAACCGATAGGAAATAAAGAAAACATTGATAACTATCAAAAAATGTTGACAGGTTGATTATTGTTTCCTATGGGACTCTACTTTTCAGGCTAGTGTAATTTGAAGAGCTTATAACCTATGAAAATTGCTGAAAAACAATCGTTTCGAGAAAAAAATTCAGGGAGATAATCAGTTTCTCTTGACAATTTCGTCTATTATCAAAGACAAAAATTATCCATCTGATATTATCAACAAAAGAGAGAAGGTATATCGTTTTAAATTTCTTTAAAAATTTACTTTTGATTTTTATTGACTGAATATTTAATCATTTAAATATGTATAAGTGAAAAAAGGAAACAATGACGGAAAGGAAATGATGGTCACAATAGATCAGATACGTAGATCTCTTTGACATATAGGAACAATAAAAAATATAGCGAAGCGGAAGAAATAGAAACTTTAAAATAATTTTCTCTTCTTCAGCTATCTCTCTCTCTTTAGTTCTACTATCTTTTTACTATTCCTATATGTCAGAGAGAGTACGTGTCTGATCTGTTCTATCCATCTCTTTCTTCATTTTCAATCGATAAAAATCACAAATCAACTTCCGAAGATGATACTCTCATTCGACAGTGAAACATCAAAGAACTCCACACATAAAACGAAAGAATTTATTTTCAAATTCAATCGAGCACTATTATTACGTCAAATGTATAAGGTTTTCGTCGACCCGAATCCGGTCAACCACAGCCCCCGAGCCCGAACTCGAAGTTTTTTCCGTCAATACCTGGTACTCTTCATGTGACGGATCAAGATTTTAGCTATTTATTCGCTATTCTCAGAAAAAAATTCAACATGTAGTTATACCTTGTTGCCGTATGTCTTATATGTAGAGCAATCGACCCACAAAAACGTAATCGGGCTCGAGAAAAAATAAAAGGTTGAACTCCAACTCAGGTCTGGGAGGACCTACAGCTCTCTAGTGTGTACTATCAATTTCAGATACAATTTTAAAATCTTGCTTATTACCTTAATATTTTTAATAAAGCCTCTTGTTTATCTTTGTATCATTTGCTTGATATCAATAATACTTCAATAGAAATTTAATTAAAAATGTAAAAAAGAAAACCATAATACATACGTTTATAAAATCTTATTATTAGTTTTCGAATGATAAAAAGAAAAAAAAACAGAAAAATATCGTAACTTTAAGAAATATGTCATTTTCTAACAAGATACATGTGGTACATAAACATGTATTTGTTTACGAGTGCGAGTTGTTGGAGTACATGGCAAAATGTTCGGTGTTATTGTTGTTGCTGTTGTGAGTGTTTCATCATCATCTTCTTCTTCATAGTATGGATTAGTTGGTGTTGTTCGATGAAATGTTTCTGGTGATATTGGTTGCATATATTCAAAACGTGATGATGAAGATAATTCATCATATGTTTTTGCTCTACTAAATAATCTTCGTTTCTCATTAGAATAAATATAATATTTTGGAGTTTTTGATAAATTATTTGGATGAAAATAACCAGTACTTGGTGATAGAGATATACGATCAATAGTAAAAGGATTTGCTAAATGATTCATATCATCATTCGATAGATCTCGTTCAGAAGATATTGAACAACGTGATACAGATCGAGCAAGTGATCGATAAACATCAAAACCTGGCTGTTTTGAACTTTTATTATGTTCACTTTTTCGTCGTTTCAATTTTGATGAATTTGTTGGTGTTGCAGATAAAGATGATGTTCTTGATAAAATAACAATATTTGATGGAATACGATTTGTTACAACTAAACGAAAATCACGATAGGGCATAGGTGATGATGGTGATTTAGATGAAAGATAGTTTCTTGTATTAATATTTGCATTATGATCACGTAAATGTAATCTATTAAAATCACATATATCAACACGAGTTGGTGAACGTCGTGTATTCAGTAGCATTTTTCTGAAATATAATATAGAATAAAGTCTAAAATTTTAACAAAAAAAAAAACCACACTTCCAGATCAAAATAAGAAGGAGGTACTGTTATCATAAACGAGATGAATCTTCTAATTGATTAATCGTGTTTGAATTGGGACAATCGACATTATGTAGAGCCGAATGCATTATAAATATCTTGAAAAGAGTTTGTGTTTCTTTTATACTATACACTCTTTAGAATGGGTATTTCTTTATAGTTCTGCTAATTTTTTGTAACTCTTACAAAAAAAAAAACATGTATTTTTTATTCGAGGTAAAAAGATATCCGCCCCAAACATTATCTACTGCTTCAGCTCGATCGAATATAGATAGCATCAAGGAGAATTTGAAGCCTCTTTCGCCATTATGATTTCAATATCTGATAGAAAACAGCATCTGAGTACCTTGAGCCTATAACAACTTTTACTCTACTCGTCAAGATCTACCGACTGTGAAAATTTTTCTGATGAACCATTCTTTAGAAACTTCGAAAAGTCGAGAAGGATACTCTTAATGATTTGGAAGACTTCTCTCGTTAAATAATATTACTGTCTTATGACAAAAAATATGTGCCGAATGATAAATCTTAATATTCATTCTAATGTCATATAGACAAGATGAAAGTAAAGATAAATAAAAAATAATGCTAATTATTTATATATTTTGATTCTAACATTTATAAAATAATATTTCTTCTTCTCATTACTTGTATCGACGTAGTTTGAATCTTATTTTAACAGGCGCACATTAGTTTTAAATTACAAAATGGAACAGTAGTGTTAGATGATGTACACATTAAAACAAAAAACAAATAGAAAAATGATCATTAAAAAAAAAATACAAGAAGAGAACTAAATTATCGATGAGTTAATAAAGAATTTTTCTTTCTATCACTATTACTAGTTTATTCATACTTACTCTACCATTAAAATACGATATAAAATATTGTTTGTCCTTTTATATACACTGACCTTGTTCTATTTACTTCTATCCAAATAGAAGACAGAATACAACAATACATTTCTCAATAAACGAGAAAAAAAAAAGCGAAACTTAAAATACCATTAAAGTTAAACATTTTCTTTTTTGTCAATAAAATTGCCTACACATTATTGTTGTCATACAATTTTTTTTTGTTTGTACATAAGCAATAGAAATAATTGTTTTACAATTTATAAGAAAAAAACACATGAAAGTCAATGAATTGTTCTTTTCTTTTATTTGAGAAGAGGACTAGAGCATAGTCATCATAAACAAATGTGAACAAGAAAAAAAAAGTAATTGACAATTTTTTGTTGTTAGCAAAGCATACGTGCATAATTATGACGCATACGACCAATACGAACACCTTGATTCGGACTAACAGTTAATAAAGTACCAGCTCGTAAACCAGAATTAATTGTAAACATAGCACGATTACGTACAACATTTTCCGAAATATTATTTGGAAATGTATAATGTTTAATTATATGATCAATAATTTGTTTTGAACTAACACCTATTTTATCTTTATCTAATTGACATATAGCTTCACGTACCATATTACCAAAAGCATGACGTACAAGATGATATATTGGTACTTGATTTTTATTTGAATTTGGATTAAATTTTGGTACAAATTGTATAGTACATGTTTCAGTAGGATTTTTATTAGTTTTATGTGGTTGTTTTGTTTGATGAGTTTCTGATCTTGTATTTGATTTAGATTTATTTTTTGTATTAGTTATATTTGTCTTATTAGCAATTGTTGAATGTTTCGATTTTGAACGAACATTTGAAGTTATCTAAAAATTAAATGTGAATTCTTCTATATGTTCTTTGTTTAGTAGTATAGAACCTTTTTCTTAGTAGTTGATTTTAATTTATTTGTTCTAGTTTTAGTCTTTTGGGATTTCGATTTTGAACGTGTTTTAGTAGTTTTTGGAGAACTCTAAAGTAAACTCATTTAATAATTTTCTTTTTTTTTTTAAATTAAAGAATAAACTTATCAACATACTGCTAAAAGTGTGTTTGATGCTGCATTCTTCATTTCTGATTTGTTATCTATGATGATAATTATTATTATATTTTGATTGTGTTGTATAAATATAAATTACTTGTGTCTGAGGTTGATTGAATAACATTTGATTTATTACTTAGAAGTGACTACAATTGTTTAAAATTTAATAAATAAATAAATAAATAATTTAATTAATAAAATAAACATACAGATTTTGAACTAGATCGTTGTGTTGTTTCTTGTTTGCTTTTTGATTTATTTCGTCGAGACTATAGAAAATTATATACTAACGAAGAAACATCTTCGATTTTATATTATGACTACGAGTAGATCTTTGTCAGATTAAAAACCACCGAAAAGAATTCGAACTCGTAGTCTCTATTGATGAAAAGTTTGATTATTAGTTCTATCTATAGGCAACATTTCAGAATAAACTTCTTCTCTTATATCTGAATCCTTTTAGATTTTTCTTAGTCTTATTACCGAGATCTACTCATAGTCGTAATATCAAATCAAACGTCATCCGATAGTTGAGAATGCTTCCTCGTAATACTAAAATACTGTTAGCGCAATGTGAAACACGATCTAGCTGGTGTTGCTAATCACAGGGAGATTGTTTTATTTCCTGTATCTTGGGACATGTTTCTTCATCTTTCAGAAATATAATAAGAAAGTAGTTAATACATTGTAACGAGCCATTATTGATATACAGTCTCCGATCGCATATCAACAACGTCTATCACAGTCTGTAATGGCCTCTACAGGATTTCTGCCTAAAGCTTATCGATTCCAAACGAAATCAAAGAATGATGTGAAATACTTGTATTCAATGTGTGTGACCAGATGATAATAATAAATGTTAAAGAAATAGTGAAAAAAAACAAACAAACTAACAAACCATATGTGATGTTGATGGTGTTTGTTTAGTTGAATGTAATTTTGAAGTATCATTTTTTGTTTCTTTCGATAGAATACTACTAACAGAAATTGGTTGTTGATTTGATTTACTTTTTAAATGTATATCACTAAGACTAGATATATTTCCTGTCGAATAAATATCATTAATAGTTGATGATTTTGTTAAATTAGCAGCTTTTTTAATAAGATCTTGACAGAAACGTAATTTTTCTTCTTTTGTCATTCGCTCAAATTTACCAGTACCGATTGTCATAGTTAAAGACGTTCAAATTTACAATGTTTATTTTAAAAGAAATATAATAATTAAAGAAAGATTACAAAAAAAAAAACGACAATCGGACACAAAATAATGAATTAATCGATACTATTTGAACGCGCCAGACGTTTTGTCTATCATTACATGGCGCCATGTATTTATTATTAACTAACTAAACTTAATATTACATTAATTTTTATTTATTCTTGAAGTGAATCGACTAAAGCAAACAAGATATATATACATATGAAAAAAATATAATATTTGCATTCAGTCATTCAGATGTGAAAAATTGAGCTGTATTAAAATACAAAATCAACCTGAAAAAAATACTCAGAATTCAATGTCGATTCTTAGACTAATAAAATTAAACTCTCATTTTTTTTGGGGGGACGCCAATGATGAATACAAAGAATAAGTACAAAAGGTACATACTTTGATAGAATCGGAACCTCACTAATTGTCAGTGCTGTAGTAAATGCCAATACGTATAATCACTGTCAATTTTTCACTGGAACTACACATCTCTAGTCTTGCACATTGTCGTTCAATGTGTTTAATAGACTGATAATATGTTAATTTCTATGAAGGATACTCATTGAATAGTAAGTTATTTGCAAACTATTTTGTGTGATTATAATACGATATAAATAGATCGTGAACTAATGCCCTCTAATGTCGCATGGTGCCAACGATATAAATCCAATATTTATCTATTTGCATAGCGAATGTTCTACTTTTTTCTTCTTTTCATTGTTGTCTCTTTCGGCTGGTATTTTTCAATCAATTTGAATAAATAAATGTCTTTTTTTCTTTATTATTATGTCTGAAGAAAATATTGAAGGTTGTCCAAATTGAACATAACTAGAGAAAATTATTTATTCATGATTTAATGAATTGTCAAGTAACAAAAATTAATGGTGATAGACATGAGCGTATGTTAAAACCAGTTTTTTTTTAGTTTTCATTTTCATATCTGATTTATTTATTTAGTTGAAAAGGATAGTAACGAGGACGATAATGGTAAAAAATATTTGATTAGTTGTTAGTTTTATAGAAGATGAGTAAGATCAATATGGAGAGGAGGTATGAAATAATTTCAAGACAAATTTCTATATAATAAATTTAGAAAACTTCCGCCTTTCGATATAATAACACTAACTGTCAGAAAAATGACAAGTGGGTATTACCACTGAAACGATATTTTCTTTACTATCGTATTCCATGAGAACATACTTCATAGAATTATTAAAGGTATGAGGTAGGTGTTAGTTTTCTCGTCACATACTTATACCCAAAAACAAAATTGAATTGTCTTATGCCTCTTCATTACGGACCTTAGCAACCGAGATTAACGGCACTGAACGATATTAATAACAAAACTTAGAAGATTCTAGAACCTTCCTTGAAATTTATATAACTGGAATATATTATTCAATATTCCAAATAACACAGTTTGTGATTTCCTACAACTATCATATGGTATGAACTGATTAAGTTCTATCTTTCGGAAATAATGAATATCAGTGTTTCTGAGTTTATCGAGATACACATAATAAATCGTTAGGATATATGTTGTAGACATAACGAATGTATATAATAGACTTATTTGTTCATTAAATAAATGATTAGAATAAAAGAAAACAACGTTTACTGACAATCGATTATCGTCTTTTAGAGATTTTGCATATTTTGTATTAGTATAATAAAATTAAAGAAGACGTGTAAGTTCTAAATTTTAGTCTCAATGGGGTTGCACTTGCAATCTTTTTCTTTTTTGTTACAGATTGAGACTAAAATTAGAAACGACTTGACGATTTGATCAAATTTATGAATATTTTCATAGATCTTTTGTAATTTACTTTTTTTTTTTAAGAATAAATGTCATTTTTCATTCTAGGATTTTATTTAATAATTCTCAAAGACAATGTGATTCATAATAAACAACACATTTGATATGTCCTCGAAAAAAACAAATAGCAAATATATGAATCATTATGAATGACTCAATATTTCATAGCAAGTAATCCCGTGACTATGGGAGACATCTGGAAGTTTCTTACCATAAGAATTAACTTATATATATATATATACATAAGAAAAAGTCTCATATTAGTTTCATTCATATGTCATGAAGTGAATGCGTACAGAAACTTTTCGACTTCTTTTTGCATTGATCTCATAATAAAAAGAAATACTTTATTAATTTTAATTTACGGAAATAAAAAAAAAATCAGTTAAAAAGTTTGTATAAGTTTAAATAATTTTTTTTCTTAATTTTAGATAATATAAAATATTTGATTCTTTTAATTAGAATAAAAATGCATATAACAGTAGCAAAATTTGGTGGTTCTGAAAATGTACTTACAATTGATATTGCATCTGATCTTTCATTAAAAGATTTAAAAGCTGTTATTGAAGCTGAATCTGATTTTGGAATAAAAGCTGATGAAATGAGTCTTTTTTATGAAGGTTAATATAAAGAATATTTTCTTAGTTTATTTTTTTCAATTATAAATTTAATTTATTTTTAGGAAAATTTCTTGAAGATGATAGTAAAACACTTGCACAATGTAAATTAAATGATTATGATTTAATTACTTGTCAACGATCAACACGTATGTTAACTTATCTTAAATATTAAAATAAAAGATAGACTAGAAAAAAATTTTAATTACAAAATCAATTTCATTGTATGTTCGATTTTTACTAGGAAGTATTGAAAAAAGGTTAATCCTTATTTATTCAACGATCCTATTGAATACACTAATCAAACATCATTGCTCTACACTAATGAAGCTAACGAAAGTGTTAGGAACATGTAGTTATATTGCATTATTAATATACTTAGGGGATACCAATAGTAGCGGATAAAATGAAAGCAAATATCTAAAGAAATTTTCTCGTAAGATAATGAATTTTTTAATCGAAGATTATCTGAAAAATGTTTTCGAACAAATCGATTATGTATTATTAAACAGGACTATTAGCTTAAGTACTTACTGGAACAAAAACTTGATTAACTCTTTCCCATAGACTTTTATACGTCAAATGAATTGACTCTCGTCTAAATTAGTTGCCTATCGGAAATCATTGAGTCATGAATTTGCAGCTTGTATCAGATGCTTAATTTATATTTTATTATAAAAATAGACATCGGCTTAACAATGAGAGAAAGATGCATTTAGGCACTACATACAGTAGTGGATAAAAGTCTTCTACACTCTCCGCATCTCGATTGTTTAAATGGAACGAGCATTATGATGAATGGTAATCGATTGTACTTATTTGCATTTTTAAATTGATAATTCTAAAAACAGAACTTTATGGATCGGCGCATTCGTCATTGTTTAGTAGTTTGTTCTGATTATCTATCATATTAAGTTCATTGATCTTTCTTAGAATTTTAAACTATCCACTAGCAATAACTCAGTGAAGCGAGCTAAAACTTGCATATAAGTTTTGTCTATAATTGAGCATTAATACTTACAAGTTTCATTAACACACTTTCTACTAAATGAAAATATCAGCCGAATAATCATCATATTGATGCAGAGACGGTAATCTTCAATTAAATTGTCAGATCTTTTGACTACAAAACAAAGCGCATGGATTGTAGAGAACTATGGGCCCAGATTTTTATAGACCTGAATCGGTTCGGATCCAAATCCGAGGTTTTTTTCATCAATACCCACAAAAACGTGTAACTGGACCTAACAAAAAATAAAATTATGGACCCGATTCGGACGAGAAAAAGCAAATGATTTTAACAGAATTCACTTTTACTGATTTAGTTAGAAATGGTTCAATGCCAGAAGCAACAACTACGTTACGTCGAAATATGGATGGTATGTTTTTAATATTTCTTCTATAAAAAAATCTTATTTTTCGAAATTCATTCATTATAGCACGTGATCCTCGACAACTTTTTGAAATGTTACGTTCTAATTCTGAAATGCTTCAACAAATTCGTCGAAATTCTCCTCAATTAGTCGATGCAATTCAACGTGGAGATTTCAGTACGAAAAGAAAAACAAATATATATATATTTCAAAACTAATCAAATAAAATATCTTTGTAATCTAATTCTAGATAAATTTATGGAACAAATAGCTGCTCAATCACCTGAAATGCAACAACGAATGGAACTTGATCGACTTGCTAGTCTTGATCCATTTGATCCGGAGGTACAACGTCGTATTCATGATATTATCAAGTAAAGAAAATTGTTTTTTAAAAAGTAAATTACATTTAAATATTCATATTTCAGTATGCAAAATGTTCAAGAAAATATGGAACATGCTGTTGAACATGCACCAGAAGTATTTGGTCATGTTGCTATGCTTTATATTGTGAGAAAATTAAATTAAGTAAAAAAAAAAAAAAAAAGAACTTTTTCTCTTTGATTTAGAATTGTAAAGTAAATGGTCATGTTGTTAAAGCATTTGTTGATTCGGGTGCACAAATGACAATCATGAGTAAAGCATGTGCAGAACGTTGTGGAATAATGCGTCTTGTTGATCGACGTTTTAGTGGTATTGCAAAAGGTGTTGGTACACAGAAAATTCTTGGACGTATTCATCTTGGTTTGTTTTGTTTTTTTTTTGTATTATTTATATATATGTATATTGATTTTAGCACAACTTGAAATTGAAAAAAATTATTTTGCAACATCATTATCTGTACTTGAAGATCAACCAATGGATATGTTATTAGGACTTGATATGCTTCGACGTCATCAAGTAATTTATTTGTCAAAAATAATTTTCTTTTCAATTAAATTATTTTATTTCTTTTAGTGTGTTCTTGATTTACATAAAAATATTCTTAGAATTGGAAATGTTGTTGAAACAAGTTTTCTACCTGAATCTGAATTACCAACTCATGCAAGATTATCGGGTAATACACCAGATATTGACGATTATGAATTCGATCGACCTGGTAAATATTTAAATATATTTTTTCTTTTTATATAAGTATTGATATATTAAACAACGGATTAACATTCCGAACAATTTCAACAGACATTTAAACTTCACAAAGTTTAAGAATATCCGCTCATCTTTGTTTACCATTTCGGATACAATCGATCAGATCGAAATCTTTACTACAGATACCGAGCGGGCCTCGAAACGGGTCCGGCGGACTACCCGGCCTGATGATTTTATCGTTTTCTGAGATTTGGCTCACTCCTGAGGGGAGATACGGGGGAAGCTTCTCCACATTATTCCCCCTTGGTCATCACTTTTTATAAAAGCGGAAAAATATGAAATAGCTGCCTTATGAGAAAAAAAAATTTTGTAAACGAATTTTTTTCCGGGTCGGGCCATACAAAAGTGGCTCGATTTCGAGGCCTGGAATAAAGAGATACGTGCTCAAGAAAAAAAAATTTCAAGACGATTTTCCATGGGTCCGCATTCTGGTACATTACAATCTCTATCAAATTTTATTCGATCCAGCTTAATTTTTTTTTAGAAATACTTCAGAAGTATTTTTGAGCATTTTCTTATATTTTTAACAGAGAAATATGTAAAGGTTTGGCGTATAAACTCAGGTATTGACTTCCAGAGTCCTATCAATCCGTTTAAGCTTATATTGAACCAACAGGCAGCTTTCGGTGATAATAGCACTCTAATGACTCTTAGAATATTACTGAAAATTTCCGCCAAGGAAAAGAACATTTCTTCATCGAGATATTGAATTTTCAAAAATAGTCCTTTGTCAAAAAATTTCGAGTTCACTTGAAAATTTCAATAACTCGACGAAGAAATATCCTAAGAGTCATTGAACTTATCTATAGACAAAATTGTGGATTAATAAACCGGTCATAACTTGATGCAGAAAGCCAATGGAACGAATTCTGTTAGGCTTTTGATATTCTCATTGAGATCCGTCTGTAAGTTTCATTAAATACAAATTTCGTCTTTTGTCGAAAATCCACTCTGAAAGTCACCTTATCCCACTTGAAGACTTTCTATGATATAAAAAGCTATAAAGCCTGTTGTTTCGATTCTCATATCAAGATTGAAAAATCTTTGAATGATAATTTTAAAAAAACAAACTATTGTATTTGTCTTAGAAAGTCCAATGCAATCGACAAAAAGAATTCGATGCAAGTAGTATGCTATATAAGTTTGTAATTTTCCACTGTAACTAGTTTTTTTTTCTTGTCTAACATCGATTGTTTTTTGTTTTAATGATTCTAATTCATTTGAATAATAATAATTTTGAAAATAATAATATTCTTTTTCTTGTTTAGCTGATAGTCATCATGAATCTCGATTGGAACAATCAACGACATCAACATCAACATCAACATCATCGTCTTTTCCAGAAGATTCAATAAAACATATAACAAAAAGTGGATTTACACGTGAACAAGCTATAGAAGAATTAAGATTATCAAATGGAGATGCAACTAAAGCACTTGTTTCATTGATGACAAAATCTTTATCAGTACCAAAACGAAAACGTTAATCGCAATTCTTTTTTTTTACATGCATATATTGTTATTCTAAATCCAGAAAAAACAAAAGCTCATATCTTTTTTCTGTTTGGGTTTTTTTCTTGTCTTCTCTTGCTTTAAGCAATTTGCTTCAAATAAGGTCGAATAAATGTGCTATACACATATATATATATATGGGGAGAAATGTAAAAATAAAATATTTATGATGATGAAAAGATTAATGAA
>CAJNOL010001828.1:42576-53208 GCA_905250125.1 Rotaria sordida
AAAAAAAAAGAATTTATTTTTATAATAATAAAATTTTTCAAACATACCCTTCAGCAAGCACAATACATCGTTGACCATTTCTTAATGGTCTTTTAAATGTTGGTTTTTGATCAATAGTTTCAGATCGACAATTATTTAAAACAACTTTAAATTCATTTAAATTGCCTTTATAATAACTTGGAATAAGTGACCAACGCATTGTACAAAGAACTCGTGTTGATGAATCATCTGTTTCATCTAAATGTTTAGCCGATATTAAACAAAGACTAAAATTAAATTTCGATTTCTTTTTTAGCAAAAAAAAAAAAAAACCACAAAAATCAATTATACCAAGTATTAGTTGGAGCTAAATTCCAACTTGGTCGAAAAGATTTTGTTGATGACATTAAATCAATAAATGGTGGTACAGTTAATTCATGTGTTTGAGAATGCATATAAGTTGAAAGATGACGTACAACATCAGGTGCTAAACCACAAGCAAAACGTCCACACATATTTTTTTATTATCTTTCTAAAATTTTTCAAATATTTATTTTTGATAAAAGATAGACTAAAATATTCGGTTTTCCTTTATTACACACATACACACACACGCAAAACAAATAGTCGATAGATAAAAATAAAAACCATAATATTGTCTAAATCGACAAGCCAAAGACAGAAACAATAGCATAAATATGTTTATTTTCCCAACTACAAGAAGAAAAAAAAAGAAATTATTATTTTATAAATTAATTCAATTTCATTACCGAACTGTACAACTACCATCAGTTATATCATTCCAATAGCAAGAACTAGCTGAATGTAAACCTGTTCCATTCTTTTGCATTATTACCTATTTAAGAAAAATTTCAATAAAAAAATAATTCAAATAAAATAAAAATTAAACTACTTACTGCTTGTACAATATATTTAAATCGTTTACCTAAATTAGTTAATTCCGTTAATATGTGATCAACAATATCAACCGTCCATCGAGTAACTTTATCATGTTCATAGAAATTATTACCAATCAATCGTTCAATGACTTCTTTAATTATATTAGATATTTCATCGACAGTAAATATTCTATCTTCTTCTCTACTTGTCATTTCTGTGGATCTGAACAAAATATATTAAAAAGAAAAAAATAACATACCATACAAGGTCATTCTTATCCTTCTGAATAGTTTTTTTTTTTGACTTCGCGTATTTTTTATTACTCTTATATTGACACAGAAAAATAAAAAGATAGGGATAATAGAAAAAAAAAAAGAAAAGAAGTATACCTTCAAGTGAAAGGCTCAAACATACAAAAATAAAAGAGTAGACAAGTGTCGTTTTATGTGTATTTAAAAAAAAATATGACGAAGGGAAAAAAAAGATAAAGAAAATATTAATCATTCTTCTATTTGTAACTATTCCGAATTTTTATATCTTGATTTTTTTTTTCTATATACAGCTTTAAAAAAAATATTTATTCAATAATAACTTGGTTTATTTTATCATTTTCTTACCCTTTGGCAAGCATAAGAATATGAGGCAATAAGACACAATTGTTGGTTGGTAATAATTCATTGTCCATTGTATTGCTTGTTTTTTTTTGTCAGTTGGTGTTTTCCTTTTTTTTTTCTATTCTTTATTAGACGTATAGTCAAGATGAGAATCTGCAAAGAAAAAGAAAAATTATATTTTTTTAACAAGAAAAAGAAAAATCTTAGCAGTGTCAGCAATGGAAATGTGTGTGTTCGTCTTTCATTTAACATACTTTACACAGGTAAAGAAAAAAAAAAACAAGATTGAATTACAAGCGAACAAACTGCTTAAATAATTGAGGATTTCCAGGAAAAACAAGAATAAAGTAAAGATTTATATCTGCATGTAAAAACAAAATTACATACATCTCCTCTCATAGACCAAAAATAAAACAATTATCTTGTGAATCTGTCTAATAAGAAGTAGTATCTATCTGGTCAATATAAACAGCATACCCAATTATTTCTGGTTTCGTGCTTATATTGCACACATATATTTTATTCTTCAGTTTATTCTATGATTTCCAGCTTTAAAACGATTTTAATCATATATATGAATGCATGACATCATGTTGTAGTTTTTCCAATAGATTCTTGTTTTTTTTAATGTTGAAAATCGAAGAAAAAACTTCATGATAAAAGATAGATCTGCAATATAAAATCTGAAACTCAACAATGAAAATAGAAAAAAATAATAATAATTATGCCGTTTATTTTAGCCAAGAGAATCATTACAACAAACACAATTATATTTACAATATCAAAAGAAAAGAAAATGGAATGAATTTGAATTAACATTGAATAAGAATAGTTTACATACCATTCAACGGAAGTATGCAAAAGGAAATAAGAGCTAAACACTTTTAAACATACAAATAGACAAAAAAAATGTATATACCCTTTATAATAAATAGACGATATTTCATTAACACGTGTATATAAGAGAAACAATAAAAAAAAAACTGCTTAAAGTTAATCGTGATAATAATACTACCACTTGATTGGTGAAAATTACGTATTAACGCTACAATCGACGTTTCAAAAAGGGAAATTCGTTGAAGAATGATCGTATAATTGGTATTTTATTTTCTTTAGACGATTCATATTACGTACAGAAAAATCTTCATATTCTAAAAAAAAACATTCCTTCGTTTTAACAACATCTCTCGTACTTATAAATACGAATGGCACAAGACACTGTTGTAAGAATGTTAATGAGTATGATCAAAGTAAAGAGTATTCATGAATAACTGTGGAAGTCAATTGAATTTCTCCCGTTTATTCTTTTTTTGTTTTTATAATCATCCTTCATTTATTTTTAAATATATTATGTATAACGAGAAAGTACAAAACGCGTTATATCTTATGGTATATTCACCTTGAATAACAAATAAAGTTTAAAGCATGAAGAGTCTATCAGAAAAAACGTTAAATTTTTATTTTCTACAGTGTATTGTTCACATCTGAATCATAATAAACAGAATTTATAGATTTACCATTTGAGCGGTCATAGTATGCATGAACTTCGTATGTGTTATACCAAATGTATGATGTATACTACCAGTTTCTTTTGTTTCAAATGAATTGAATGTTGGTAATAATAGTAAAGAGAGGTCTGTTACTGCAACTGAAGTGCACATCGATCCGAGCGGAACATGTTAAGAAGTGATCTTATAGATTATTCGTTCATGCGATTATGAAAAGCATCTAGTGTTGATAAAAAAACAAAAAGAAGAAAGAGGCATGAAAGTATAGAACAAAATAAGAAAGCCATGTTCTTTTGTGTAAATCACCACAGGTAACAAAGAAACATGAAATTAAACCTTTTCAGCTTTCCATTAATTAAGCGGCTTTCACTCTATTTTATTATGTCGATTATGCTATGATCTTCATTGAATATTTTTGCGTGAAAATTTTTAATTAATATTCAATTATTAGCGAGAACCCGTGCATACTACACAGCAGTTTGTTTTTCTTTACCATGCAACTGCAAACCTTTAACCCAGCTAACAGACACACAGACACTCGATATTATGCACATAGGACCTCTATGGCGTGATATCCTTATATCGCTAATAGCTCTTGTAGCCTTACTGTAACTACGCTGCAGCTCTTTGTGCCTTGTATCGTCATTGCTCAACTTCTTCATCACGGATTAGCCAACAAAAAAAACCGTTCATAGGAATGGACACGAAATTTGAATACCGATTAGATGTAAAACTATACTAACATCTAAATCAAAATAAAACGAGACATCGTCCCCATTCCTTTGTTTGACGATCTCTTTAACTTCTGCAGGCCACAGACGATTGTTTATTCTATAATCTAAAGAAAATAACTGAATTTTGAGTAGAATAAACATAAAACAAACTTACATTGATGTAACTATTCGATTTGTTCATTGATTAGCTTTCCTTCTATTTTTGTAAGTTATAAAAAAGCTAAAATCTGTTGCATGTGTGTTACCAAAAAGAAAAACCTAACAAAATGCAATCGTTATTTCTTGACGTAATTCAGATTTAGCAAATGATAACTATGGTCATTTGTCTGTCGTATAGGATTCGATTTTGTCCTTAATTTGACTAGAACTTAAAAGCTATTGCTCAAAAATGTTTGTACAGTTTAACTTGATTTCTTGCGTTATTCTCTACAAATTCAATATTGAATATATCAAACATTCGTAACAGGCAATCGCAATCATTTTTCAAAGCGGTATTTTCTACTACTAGTACAACAGATCTTAGTCAAAAGATTCATTAAATATAAATGAGATTTTCTTGCATAGAGCAAAATGTCATTATTGATAGATGAAATATCTTTCATTTGTCAGCAAGATCTAGAGTGACATAATCATTGACATGTCAAAATACCTACTACTGGGAATTCGATTTTGGATCACGTGTGACTGTTGTTAGCTTATGATGGAGGTAAAGATCACCAATGCCTTTGAATAACATACCAAGTAACGAACAAGTATGGATCAGATATCAAACAGTTAAGAATTATGTGATGCTCTTTCAAGCTAAGAATTTCTTGTATAGACTATGATATACATATTTAATTACATAAAACAGCTCTTGACACATGGACCAAATTGGTCCTGTATAGATATGATCAGAAACAGAATTGATTTTCTGGTATTTACTCTATATTCTAGCTCATCAAAGACGGCTCTCGCAATAATATTATTAATACTTGAGAAGAAGATGGAGAACAACGACTAAAGATTTTTCGTTCTACAAACAATCTACTTGTAATAAATCGAACAAAAATAACTTTCAGTTCAACCATGAGTTAGCCATTTCAAGAATAACTATATAAATGAACATATTGTCAGCTAATGGTAAATGTCTTTCAATTGATGATTTTTATATCAATTTATATTGGTCAAATAGATACATTAAAAAAACATACATTGTCAAGAAGTAAAAGTCTCGAGTTTTTGTTATAAATAGATGTAGCGGACGAACATGACTTAAAATATATCAATATGTTAATTGCAATAGAATGACAGTGTTAATGAAAAAGAAAAAAAAACGAATAGATACGTTTATATTAAATTTCAATTGATACCTTGTGTGAATGATCTTTTAATTTTTCTTTTTGGTTTTTGTTGTTTTTTTGTACAGCCCAATGTCTTTTTTCTTTCTTTTTTTAAATTTATTATTCAATTCGAATATTTCGACATGTTCAAGTTTATTACAAATAACACAAACACAAATACTTTTTCAAATGATGTTATTAATCTAGATAAAATTTATCAATTATTAGATACAATCAATCAAGTAAGTTTCGTTTTTATTACCAAGCAAATTCTCTCTATTTTTCTTTAATTCTATATAAATCAAATAGGTAATTTAACACCAATGCAAGCAAAAATAACTTACACGGGAACTTCCTTCAGTGATAGCTTCCGTTCAAGGCCATTTGTACTTTGTATAACAGGAATGAATGAACAGAAAAAAATTTATCTTTTCACATACCCACACTCCATACTACCCCATCCAGATGGATTCTTTGCATAAAATTCATTAAATAAAAACTATTTCGTTTTCGATGATTTAGTTTTGAGCACGATTTTTTCAGAAGTGCCTCAAATTATGCAGAACTTGTTTGATTCCGAAAAAAGACTCATATTTAGTATGTGAGGCTCTTCCATGAAATTGCCTATTTCAAAGTGAATAATGTTGCATGATGGCGAAACAACAAGGACTTTAGTGTTTAAATCCATTGTTTTCTCCTTTACAACTTAGCTAAATGAATGACAAAAATGAAAATTACTTGTTTCAGTTCGTTGAGTCTTTGACAAATCAATTTCACTATTTTTCAACTCAAGACTTTTCTATATTTTCTTTCATTTCTAAATTCATTGAAAATATATATGACTCAAGAGCTTTCACTTTTTTGTTTGTTTTCTTCACATTTATGTTTGATCTTGTTCAGAGCTTTAGTTATTTGAAGAGTTTGAAAAAATACGATAGAAATTGAGATGATTGCTGGAAGTAAAAGTCCTACTATGTTAATGTCATATTTTTGGCGAAAGCAAGGCTATTTTTCAAAACTCAAGGCCTTTTTTAAGATAAAACTCGGGTGTGGATGTGTATGTATAAAATTGAATTTTTGATTCCAAGCATCTTACGACGCGTTTCGGCCTGTGTGTAGGTGTGAGTGTGGATATGAGCGAAGAGACGATAAACACCCACACCCTCAACAAGTGAGCCCAACTTTATTCTTCCTGAATTCAAGTAAGATTCGGTAAGAGCAGCATATCCCCGTGAGATCGAAAACCATTGGTCTTGCTCACGTCTAATTGCATAATGGGAAGTATGTTTTCAATAGTTCACATCTCGGAAATACAAACCAAATGAATTTGAGTTGACTGAATAAAATAAATACGTACAATTTATTTGAACATTTACAATAATTTATTAGATTTATTATATTCATGATGGAATATTTTATTTAGTTTCGTTTTTCGTTGGTTTAAATTAGGGAAACCAATAATGATGCTTAAACAGTTGATACATCAATTTTTTTCTAATAAATGTCAACTAACACATCTTCGACTTGATATTGCTGATAATAATTCTTCTGTTAATATTCATCAATGTTTAATACTATCTTCTCATTCTTCTGCAAGTTCAATATCTAATAAAATGCAATATTGTTGTTTAATGCTTTGACATTTGTATGTTTGTCTTAAATATACGTGTTTTCTTGAATATCTTATTGAGCATATACCTAATATTGAACGATTATTAGTCACTTTTAAAGGATGGATGGATTTTGAACCTCGATCCAAGTCAAATATAGAAACATTAATAAAATCAAATAGAAATTGGTTTGAAAAAAGTAAGATGAATTTATTATGATTAGCTTTTTATCTTTCTTAAAATCATTAGAAAACAAAACATCTTGAGATATTCGACTATCAATTGAATCTACCTGTTAATGAGTTCTAGTCATGACACTATCGTAATACGAACAGCATCATGAACATCTCTCGCATGTGTGTCTAGAACATTCGAAGAAAACTTAGAGAAACTAAACTAGAAATTTGTTTTTAACAATTGCAAGTATTTTATTTTAATTAGTATGAATTCTGTAAACATCGAACTTTGAGAAAATTGGTTTCTAATAAGAACAATTTATTCAAAAAATGATTTTTGTTTTTTTCTAATAATTCTAGGTACCAGAATTGAACTATTTTATTTTAAAAGTTTTTGTTAAGAATGATTTGGAGTTTACTTATTTGACATGGATACTTAATAATTTAAATCATATCTAAAAATTTAAACTTCATCTTCAAATTTATAGAATGTATTCATCCTTAGATATAATGATTAAAGAATATGTTGTTGATACAAATTTTATTTATCAATATTGTATGCCTGATATCACAATTAATATAACACATTTTCAATTTTATATTGTTTCTGAATGTCAATTATTGTCGAGTAACATTGAAAAAATCATAAATTTATTTAAAACTCATCAATTTTTTATTAATCATCAATGAACAAATGTAACTTGTTTCTATGACCATATGCATAAAAAACAATATCTTTTAGAACATCGGCAATAGCAGCTACATCGTGTATCACATTTTTAATCCTGCAAGGGATTGCGCTAACAGCTTTCTATTCACTATCAGTGATAAAAAAATCAATTTAATCAAAAAATTTTGAAAACCATTCATTCGAAAAAGCCGATTTTTGAACGTTTTATACCGTGATTTTTATTTTTCTTCTTCTATTATTGATGTCAGTATACAAAACTTGATTGTTCAAATAAGACTATCGGTACATTTGGAGGACGAAGTCTACTTTAATCAGTACAAACAAGTGATGTTTTTCATTTTTCTGAAGTTGTTGATGCCATTGATTTTAAAGATATTGAGTTGGCATAAAATTAAAAAACATCGAGTGTTTATTCTCGTTTATTTTGCTAAAAACATCAATTTAATCGAACTAAATCAGATCTTAACTGTTCCACCTTGATAATCTTTATTGATTTTTGTTGCTCATTTGTACTCACGTTTTTATAATATATCTTTAAATCGCTTGTGACATTTTCTGCAAATTATATATATATATATAATGTAAGTAACTCAATTAAAAATGGTCACAAGCTTTTTTATATCACATTATAATCAAGGAGAGAATACTAGAGAGATTTTTCTTAATTGAACAAGTGAGGATAAATAGTTGAAGTTTTCCAAAACAAAAATTTAAATCGGAAAAATCGAAAATATTACTTTTTAGAATTATCATTATAGACTTCATTGTCTAAATATTCGAATAGTCTTCTTTTAACAATGATGTTTTGTATACTGATACTAATGATTAACAAAATTAAAATTCAGGCGCGAAACATTCAAAACCAGATCTTTTTGATAAAGTGTACTGGTAAACTTGTGTAATTAAATTTATATTTTGTATTTACAATTCATAAAGAACACCAAAATAAGCAACTTTTTTTAGCGTACCTCCACTACTATATGCTCTTGTAATAGACAAGCTGAATGTATAAGCACTACTCTGCTCTGCAGAACAGGAAAGGAGAAAACTTGCCTTTCAACGATCTCTTATCAATAACGAACTGCGACAACAATTCGTTCTATTATATAGAACACACTAAGTCAATTTCATGTCCATTATTCAATGATATAAAAAGTTCTTTTTTCTTAATCTTTTTTTTCTTGTATTACAAATTACCAATATCGATTTGTATTCTATGATGCTCGAAAGCGGATTAAATGTTAAAACATAGATGTTAAAACAATTATTGTTGTATTTGTCAATTTACGTATCCTATGAATTTTTTAATTTAATATTCTCATAGATAACTTTATGCTTTTGTAATAAGATACTTTTGTTTTATTCGTTGTATTAAAATACATTAATAAAATAATGTTATACTTCATCTGATAGAATTCATACTGTCTTCAAAAGTATACCAAATTTTAAAAAAAGATACGATCTTAGATACGTACAAAAAAGTCGCATCTCCTTCCAATATCCTAGACTCTTTTCGATTCACTTAATATCGTAATCAATGATAACGATAGATATATAAGAAACATAAACGACAAATATCAACAGTAAAAACAAAAAATAATGTGAGTCATTAGATAAAGATAAATATTGTTTTATTTCTATAGATAGAAACTATTCTTTTTTTTATTTTAGAGATGGTCCTTTAAATGAAGATATTTGTTTTAATGATTTAATGATTAATAATTTGAATTTTCAATAAAATTCAACATGTATAAAGAAGAAAAAAAGAAATGATGCGCATCTTCATTCTTAAATTGAAATTTTCTCTTTCTTTTTTTTTCTTTCTTCTGTCTTGTTCAATCGTGATTCATTTGCTTGAATATCGAGCGCACAACATTCAAGTTTTTCTAACACATTCGAAATAAATTGAACACAAAATGTTTAAAGACGACAAAGATATTGTGCGCTCGATATTTTTTTCATATCGACACAAACCGGTTGTTGTTATCATGCACTGCGTTTTATTATCAGTCCGTAAATGTCGACGTCGTCTTTTCTCGTGTCTGTCCATCTTTTTTTACATTTTCTTCCTTCCGTTTCTGCTTCTTCTCGTTCTTCGTAACAGAAGAACAAAAATTTAAGACAAATGGAGCTTTTGAGGGTGGCTCTAAATCAAATTAACCTTCTCAGGAATATCCGACGTTCAGTTGGTAACCTGTACAGGTATGGAGATGGTAGGCCTTCATAATATACGTCTATGCATGTATGATTAGAAGCGTCCATCTGATCATCGTCTTTTCGAAGATGATGATCATAGATGTACTAGTCATAAATACATAAATGTATGTTTGCCTTATCACTGCCAACTTTGTCCACCGTACAACCCAACACAATACGGAGGGTATTCCTGGTAGCGCGTGCGCGAAATTTTTGCAGCTAGTGCGCTTCGGCGAGCCTTATGTTCATGAATAGCCAATTTATGTTCTCTTTTTAAAACAAAAAAAATTACATTTTTTTTCTCAGAAGTGCAATGTTATTTTGTGTTCGTACCATATCAGGATGTCCAGGAGGAAGCGATTTTTGGTACATTCCAAGTGCTTTTTCATAACATGCAAGTGCTTTCGAGTACTTGCCGATGCTATAATTCAAGTGCCCGATGTTGTTGTAGGAAGCAGCCAAGTCGGGATGATTCGCAGGGAGAGCTATTTTTTGGATTTCAAGTGATCGTTCGAACGATGAAAGTGCTTTCGAGTACTCGCTCATGTTATAATACACCACACCGATGCCGTTGTAGGACTTAGCCAAGTCGGGATGATTCGGAGGGAGAACTTTCAGACTGATCTCCAGATCTTTTTCGTAATAAGTAAGTGCTTTCGAGTACTCGCCCATGGTATAATACACCAAACCGATGTTGTTGTAGGAAATAGCGAAGTTGGGATGATTCGGAGGGAGAGCTATTTTTTGGATTTCAAGTGATCGTTCGTACGATGAAAGTGCTTTCGAGTACTCGCCCATGTTATTATACACCAAACCGATACCAGTGTAAGAGGAAGCCAAGTCGGGATGATTCGAAGGGAGAGCTATTTTTTGGATTTCAAGTGATCGTTTGTGCGATGAAA
>CAJNOL010001829.1:0-14106 GCA_905250125.1 Rotaria sordida
TAAAAAATTGATGTATAAAAACAATGCCATATCTTTTATGTTAAATGAACAATAAACTAACTGCTTGTACAAGTGCACTAATGTAAAACGAATGACTAATGGTTCATCTTGCAACCATTCTGCAGATTTCGCTCACGTAAGATAAGTATAAAAGCTAGATTTTTTTGAGAATGCTGCACTAATATTTCCTTAATGAGAAATTTCAATAAAACTCTGCTTTTTCAGTTACAGAATGAAATTAAAGAAATCAGAAATAGTTCACAATGACGCTTTGGTTTAGAAATTGCCATCGAGAATTCTCGTGCTACAGATCTAATATTTTTTCAAATGAAGCTGAATTTGAGATTAGGCGAAGTCTAAATAAAAAGCTTCTTAGCGCAGCCCCTTTGGGACTGAAATGTGTAACTCACATATGTTCTTCAGCTTAATTATACTAATATCAAATATAGAAAGCATAAAATCATGAATTTCTAAGTTTTTTTATCTTCTGACACGTGCCCTTATTTTTCGTTTTCATTGTTGCTATTCGTTCCGTACTTCTCATTTTTCGCAATTTTTTCTGTCTTAATTTTATATTTTTTTTATTATAATCATTGAATTAATTGGCAAACACGTCTGTTGTACATATCGATTATATCTACAGCCGATCTTATGCACTATTATATATATTAATCAACTCACAAATAATGATGTTGATTATCTTTCAAAATTCTAACTTGATCGATTCTGCAAAGAACTATAGAAAGTTTGATGCCTGTTATTCTCGATTGGTAACGTCTGTAATGGGGAGGGGGTGTCCGTAATGGGGGCCTGTCTGTAATGGAGGGTATGTCTGTAATGTTCTCTTTCCTGTTGTTAAGTGTCTGTAATGGGGAGGGAAGCGGAGAGCCGCCAAACCTCGAACTTAACTTGACTGTTATTGTCTAGTCATGAGGAGTATCCAGTTAAAAATAATTTACATCAAGATTAACTCATTTTTGACATAACTTATCCAATATTTGAGCTGAAAAATGTGACAAGCTATATATAGCCGTTCTCGTATACTTCCAACAGATTTTGATCATATATTTTTAACGGAAGCCGAAAAAGTATCGCTGAAGCATAGCAGAAATATGAAAATAAGAAAGTTTCTTATCAATAACGTTGGCTGTTTTGCCCATATGAACAATTAGTGACTGTCAATACTCTGTTAATGCTGGTTGAGAATAACTCACCGATTGATGTGTGAAAATTTTCTTTTTGACTGGTCTACACTTCTTGGATCGTTTTAGAAACTTTATCGAATTCATATATATCCATTGACTGTTCCGTTAATTTTTGTTCCTTTGAGCATACGTGAGAATAGTAGGTCCATAGCTCTTTATTCACACAGGGTATGCACGGCGGCATAGTTCCTTTCAGTAGAGGGTTAGCGACGCTTACGTCGTGTTACTTGTTAATTATTTTTTTAACTTATTTTTCATTCAGTTATTAGTCAATAAACTATTTCTTGCTCTTTCTTTTTATCATCATAACGATGTTTTTATAATTATAAACGAATCGAACAAAAATATTGCATATATTTCATAGAACTGCAATACGTCGACAAATAAAAATTATATTAATTCAACGGCCGTCACAGAGTATTCGAACACAGGAAACTTAGAAAAAGGAATTTCAATTGTGCAAGATTCATTTAGATTTGAATTTTTCATCACTAGTACATCAAAATAAAATGAGTGTTGCACCGCCACCATCATACAGTAAATCTATTTCTAAATAAAAAATTCTCCTTATATTTTTATTCTGGTGAAAGATGCACAAGTTTACAACAACTATCAAACAGCACCACCAGAACTGATCATGGATCAGCCGGTGTTCATTGGAACTCCAACCTTCATTCCTAGCAACCATCCGGTACAATGCGTATGTCCGAGATGTCAGCAACCGATTACGACTCGAACAGAAAAAGAAAATGGTCTTTTAACTTGGCTGTTTTTCGGTGGTCTTTTTCTTCTTGGTTGCTGGCTCGGTTGTTGGCTTATTCCGTTTTGTGTGGATGATTGCAAAGTAAGACATAGGAAACCTTGATACACATATAACTCATTTCTATCTTGTTGATAGGATACAGCTCATTATTGTCCAAATTGTTCTCAGTTACTTGGTGTAAAAAACAGTTGTCATAGTGGACTACTAGATGAACAATACCAAAGACAATTTTTTGTGTTATTTTCCTAAAAATCACATACAAGAATCATTCTGTTTGCTCAATATAAAATCGAGTTCGATTTTTTTAAACGCTATATACAGAACGAAAGAGAATTTTAGTAAACAACCAACACCTTTCGTTCCCTTTTTTTACTCGGGTTTACTCGATGAAGACATTGATAATGATTGTTTATCTATAATTTTGTATTCTGAAAGGCATACTGAGAGAATGAAAGACAAAAAATAATAGAACGATCGACTTTTTTTTCTGCATTAAGTTTTAAGGATGAGTTTATATAGGAAAAGCAAAGTTTCGAAGAGATCATACGGCATGTTTTGGCAGTTGCCTAAACTATGAATCATCAGGTGTGTTTAGACTCATTAAAACTAAATCGATTAATTAATCCTTAATATTCAAAAAGAATTTATAAATGTTTATATGAGAGTCAATAAAGACAAGTAAAGTTCATTGACTTTAAAAGTCGATTCACTGGGCCCTAGACTGAACGAATGATGCAACTGCTAGTACATTGTAGTACCAAACATTTTCATTCGAATTCTCATTATGGAGAAGAATGTTTCACTTGATTCGAGTGACAGTAACAAGATGAGATGAAGTAAAAGGATTCAGTGAAAAAAGCAATGGAAATAAAACTAACAGATAATAAAATCTTTTAATCAGTGAAAACATTCTCTCACACCATTTGTTTTAACGACATACTTGCTTATAGTTGCGTGTATTCACTTTTAGAACGGGCAACTCGAAATATTTCGTATATTCGACTGAGATCAGATTCATACATGTTCTTTTATTTTCCATCAAAAACATCAGCGATAAGACACAGACAGAATAGAAGGGGTACGACAAACGTACTTTAAGGCATTGGGCACAACACTACCTGAAGAGAATCCGCCGAATTGAAAACAAAAAGCGTGTCTTACGGACTGCTACTAAGTATTCAGCTGTTGATTAAAGCCAAATATGTCTGTTCATATGTTGTCGATCATCCAGTCTGGCATTTGAACTTTCATTCTTGCCACTATTTACAAGTTTTTCATGTCCGACCACGGTTTATAGTTTCTAATATTCGAAAGAAATTACTCATGCCATCGTTTTAAATACTCTTTCATCGTTCGCTCTAGCTATTGCACCCAATCTGACATTATACTATTTCTAACTAAAAACAATTAGGATAGCATCGTTAAATGATATATTTCGAAACGTTTCCTTGTCTTCATGGTACTGTATCATCACCTACTATGCTCTACTGCTCATAATTTAAACACTCTACGATATCTCTTTTCGCAACATGGGCTTCATGTGTGATAATATCACCTTCCTTCACTGCTAAAAAACCTTTGAGACGCCGTGATGCACACATCCTCATATTTTTTACTGTTCTCCATAAACTTTACATTGAGAATTCAAACTCAATGAAGCACAAAGGCTTTTTATATCACTTCCGTCTCTTCCATACATGCACGCAAAAACGATATCATGGTTTATGGTAAAAATATATCTTGGTCAGTAGACTCGTAATTTGCGTCCAAAAAGCTTTTTTGTGCCATAGAAATCGTCATTTGTACCATAGAAATGGTCATTTGTACCATAGAAATGGTCATTTGTACCATAGAAATGGTCATTTGTGCCATAGAAATGGTCATTTGTGCCATAGAAATGGTCATTTCTGCCATAGAAATGGTCATTTCTGCCATAGAAATGGTCATTTCTGCCATAGAAATGGTCATTTCTGCCAAGCACTTGTTACAGACAGACAGACAAACAGACACAGGTGAAATACGGTTTCTAGATCTTAGCCTTTCAGTCTAGGAAACACCCATATCTCACATCCACATCCACACTCACACCTACACTCTCCCTACTCTTGCCAAGTAGAAAAACAAGAGACATTCGTATTCGCGATAACGTATCTTTACTATTACCGATAACGGCAGCACATTAAAAATTATTTGCTAACAGAACCCGATTTTCTACAATGAAACAAGAAAGCAAACAACAACAAAAACGTTTGAGTGAAATGTAAAGAATCATGAAGGAGCAAAACACTTTTGTTTTTACTTATTTGCTGTATAATTGATTTCATGGTTTCGCCATTTTTTTAATGGTTCCTTTGCTAGACCTGCTTGCATCGTATATTTGTTTCCCATTAATAGAACAGCGTTTATTTTCCGATTGTCTATCAGCTCGTTAATTATCGACAACGACAAACTCGATGAACTGTGCTTTAAAATATGCAACATGCAGACTTCAAAAGAAAAGAATACACCACTATGTCAAGAAAATTTATATTGTTGTAGTTAACAGTGTAGGCTTATTCGAATCGAATTTTGCATAAATTCTTTGAGCAGCCGAAGTATTTGTTGTAAGTTTTCGATATATTCCTACACTTCGATTGAGTTTGTCATGGTCGCACAAATTTTCAATTAACTTTGATGTTTTCTACTTTCGATTTACTAAACTATCATTGAAATTATTGAATGAATTACAGTAAAAACGTTTCTTGGCACAGATAAAGATGCGTAACAAGTAACTTTGTCAAAACAAAAAAAGCAAATATTTCTGCTACAATTTAACTATATTGACTGATTTTTTCAAATGGATAAAGCAATTTTTATACCTCATATTTATAAGAAAAATAAATTCTACTTTTAAATGTCACCAAATTCTATAAAGAATAAGTTTAGTCTTTTGTTTACTTCGAAAATTTAACCGCATAGTTTTTTTAGACAAACTATCTTTGTTATGTGGCTGAAATCTTCAGAATATGCCGAGTCATAAAAATATATGTATGCTATAAGTTTAAAAATTAACTAATACTAGTATGAAGGTTAATGGAAAACCTGAGGTCGATTTTTTTAATAGCCGTTAGCATTGTTTTTTTGTAAGTTATTAGAAACAAAGCTTCTTATGGAACAAATGGTAATACTTCAAAGTAGCTCTTTTGTAAAAGTTTTATACCTATGAACTACGAACATTTCATTATGGACTGGAAAGAAATCAGCTTATCTGTGCAAATTATGTCAGAGATATTGCTTTTTTTCGGGCAAATAACTTCGAGACCGCCATGCATTAAAAATTCTATTCAGTCTGATTGTACGCCAGCCTTCACATCTTCTACTTCTTCCAACATTGTCTCAGTCGTGGTTCGTAATACTGCAAGTACCGAATTGCGATCGTTAGTTGTTCGAAGACGCATAAAATCCTGTCGATAAATGGCTATACCGATTGCCATCCACAAGTAAAGTTCTTTGAAGACTTCAACATATGCACGTGATGGAAATAAAGCTTCATTGCTTGCAATATCATCATTAATGGGACAGTATAGATGAAAGTATATCCTACCGAATAGAGGCAAGTCATTCCCGATGATATTTCTATCAATAGTAGAGAGAAATAGATCAATTCGTTCATGCTGTGTTATATTATTTGCTATATGCGTAATACAAGTATTACGGTCAGTAAAATGTACTATCCTAGGACCATAATCACTTTCATAGCGTGGATGTTGATTGTTTGGGTCGAGTAGAATAACAGGCAGCTGGTTCATATTTGAGGAATTTCACTAATCTAAAATATACGTACAGATCAAAGAATTGCATCGCAGATTAGTCTAAAATGTCAAAGTGTTTACTGAAAATGTGAGACTGTTCATAACCTTATATGCGTGCAAAATTTTTTTCAATAGCTTTCTTAGAGTTCGTTTTCGGTAGGTTTACTTCAAAAAGGTCTTCCCATTTAAAATTTGAGGTATTTTATTACGTGCGATGTTATTTGTGTGAAAAAAAGTGTTGAAATCGATTTGTATTGACAGGAAGAACGTTTAGAATTCGCTCTATCCTTACACATACATCACAAGTCTCAAGTAATAATGAGAACCTTTGTGATTAGTATGAATAAGGACTTCAGCTTCGTTACAACCAACAAAATAATGCGTAGTTATCATTTATCTGCAAATGATTTGTTCTTCAAGTCTTAATAAATATTTGAGCAGATACTCATAACAATACATTGCTAAAGGTGAAAAGAGTTGTTCAAAAAATATTTCAAGGATTATAATGCATCTAAAGTATCATTTTCTAGAATGCACTTTGATATGAAGCCTATATAATACACATAGAAATGTACAGGTATTTACTGTAATAGTAGAGATAGCTTAGTTTTTGTCAACAATTTAAAGATTTTTCGATTTTATGTATCAGTCAAACATTGCTCAATTAAATTCCTCAGAAGCTGAATATTAAATATTCGAGCAAGAAAATAAACATATGTATGAGGAAACGACTACTATTATGCTGTTCGAAAAACACAAACGATTTTCATTCTGCGTGTTGAGCAACTGAGCTACTGTTATCAAGAAGAGATCCTAACCGTTTTGTCTTCCAGTCTCAGCGCATGTCGAAGTTTGGCCCACAACAACAAATAACGGTCTTGGCTGTTCTGACAGCATACCCTATGCACTAACAAGGTTTTAATTTTCAAAGTTCCACTTTGTATATATTTTTTTTATACCGAATACCAGTTCTATCCCTTATTATTAGTGGATGAGATACCGGAAGGAATTGATATGTGATACTGAGTTGAAACATTGTCCGATGATTAAAAAATGATGAAAAATCATTCGCTTACTTTTATATTGAGTTGCCAGATTTTTAAAAGCCTGGTGCACTTTACAAAAAAAAAGATAATGTCAGAAGTATTATCGGATTTTTATAATGAGAGAATCGGAAGTCTAGTTATTGTCATCTCAGTCTGTTTTGTTCAAGTTCTTTAATGGTAGGGTTTCCAGTCGGTTTAATAAGTCGATGCACTCAGCGTACATTTTATTTGCGCGATTCTTGTCCTTTTGTCGAGCATAGTGATCTCCCATCATTCGACTTTTGAAAGCGACATCCATTGTAACTTTCACGGCCAACTCTTCAGGATTGTCAAGCATGGCACAGACTTGAGAGTATTTCGTAAAAAATTCTTGCCTATCACTGATGATATTAGGTTGCTGCCCCAATATATAAATCGTTGGGCAAGATTCATATGAGCATATTTTTTCAAGCGTTATTTTATCATCATCCATCGGCGGTGGTAGAATGATTGCTAGTAAATTTTCTTTATTAATCAGATCGCTGTAATTTTGTCCATTTGGAACAACGAGAAGTTTTTTTTCGAAGATTTCCTTTAGAATTGCACGGATGTTCTCAAAATCCTTCGTTATATGTGAAGGTTGTAAAAGCAAGATACGAATATCTGAACTGTTTTTTTGCTCATCATCCATTTCATCAATATTTGCTACCATATTGTGTTTAATGTCGTCTGATGAAATGGCGGTAGCAGACTCCATCGAGACGAGGTTGCTTTCGGTGTTTGTCACTTTAGTTTGAACAGAATATGATGATGGATTAAGTGTATTTCTCTGATATAATTCATGCATCTCTACATCGCTAATAGGGCCACTTTTCTCTGGAAGGATAAACGCGTCAATGCCATCGTTGTCGTCCATTGAATGTTGAAGCAGATCTTGAATCCTTGCAATTTGATTATTCACGTTTTGTTCACGTCCTTTAAACGTTATTTCTTTTGAGAAATATAATCTAAAACGACTACTCAAGTGTATAGTGTTAGAAATTTAGACCCTAGTTCGTCCCCAATGCCCTAAAAAACTATGGCAGACGGCCTTCTCACATCATCACAAAAGATCTCCAGAGACAAGCATAGCCTATGTCAAGCGATTTCCAGAGACTGCCATAAACCGTTAGAAATATGTTCAATACACGACTAGTCTCCAAATATTACTAAGATGTCATGGGAGTATATACGCTACTGCGTTATTACTATGTTACACAATTGAGTAAAAGATTATGACAAATAAGCCCTATGACAGATCTAATAAAATATTATATGTGTGATGGGATGGAGCAGCTATGTGGTGTTTCATATTTTAATCCTGCAAGCATTGTGATAACAGCTTTTGCCATCGCATTGGCTTGTAGGGATAGAGTTTTAGCCCAATTGAAGTACTTGCGTGACTGACGAGCGGATGCGAGAACTTTATAGCCATATTGCTCCTCTTCAAGATTGGCAAAATACATGCAGACACCAAGGATCACTTTGCTCAAAAGCCGTGCACCTATTGCATCCGAGATAATAAAGAAAACCCTGTTGCCTTTAGTTTTTTTCAATAAATCGGGCACAGCCCTCTTCATTGGTAAATCCATACATATCGATAGTGCTGCTTTTATACCAATATATAAGCTTTCACTGAAGTCGTCCCTTATGAAATTGTGCATTTTGATATAATCCGTATGAATGCTATTCAATTGGCCAGAAGAAGAAATAGCGAACGAAAGACTAGCGAAAAAAAATACCGAAAAAATAAATGGTAATAAAGTGTATTTTTAACGTTACCGACCGACAAGAAGAAGATATCCCGAGTCAACTTTCACGTGCAAAATCCCTCGGGACTTCCGACAGATTTACGAATTCCTGGAGAATCTCTGTGGGTGTGGGTGTGCGTGTGCGTGTGCGTGTGGATAGAGTAAAGAAACACCCACATCCACACCACGATTGATACATAGAAATATATGATTAGCCAATGGATTCAATGTTATAGCTTGTATCAGTACTTCAACAGCCTAAGAATCACTGTATGACAATATACTAGAAAAGAAGAAAGTACTACTCGATTAATGGACTACAGATTAAATGACTGAGTACCCAGTCCGACTGGGACTGGTGCATCCCTAGGCTCGAGTATCGAACCTCGAATTCAACACCTCACTGGTTAGGACAGTTATTCAATGATAGAACTTTTCGACATTTTTCAGGAGAAAACATTCCTAGTAGACTCTCCCCAACGGAGTCCTCGGGGGAATCCCTGTTGTGAGTCCCTGGGGGAGTTAAGAGAGGATTCAGGGACTCGCCAAGGACTTCGTCGGAGTTCCCTAGGAGGCATTGCATGTAAGCCACGACCAATCCCAGCAGACCATTGCTCAATCGATCTCACAGATTTGGCTGATATTTTTACAGTAGGTAGGCCTAACAGACTTAGGAAGAAACTGAAAATTTCAGCTCAAACGGATGAGCCATTTTGGAGATATAGAGGATACAAGTGTGAGGGGGTAGATCCTATTTGGAATACTTTATAGTGCAATACTTTCCAGTAAATCTCCACTTTCTCGAGAACAACAAGAGATATAACCGAGATTTTTTTACCATAAATACTATCGATGATGGGCTATATTTTTATAGTAATAAAAGTATCTTATCCCTGGATGATTTTTGCCTAGCATTATATACCATTTTCAGAAAACATATTCACGTAGATACGGCAAGTTGGTCGAATCAGCGCCCTAGAATTAATCGAAAGTAGTCTCATCTGGAAGAGCACATCAAAATGCATCGACTGATGTTTCCAAAAGTTTGTAGAAATGAACTTTGGTAGCAAAAGTTTTTTGAACAAGACTGGAAGAGTCAAATTTGGGTCCCGATTCTCTCTATGAAGAGTGATGATTTATTTTCAAATATTCGATTTAAGTGTTTCAAATGAAAGCCCATGTCGAGAAACCTCTAAATTAAAAATTTCAACTCATTTGAACTTATCTGTGAAAAATGGTGAAACATTTATTTTTATGAAATATCATAGGATAGCATATATAGTCCGTCCAATTTGTCTCATATTCATATTCCAGTTAGAGTGCAAGCAAAAGATCTGAAATATTCACCATAAACTATTCTTATCAAGTCCTTAATATACACAAAGTTTCAGGTCAAAATTTGAACTTTGATTTTTTTTTCGGATTATCTATGGGAAATTGTCGTAATCCCCCTCAGGATCATGAAGAAAAATGAAAATTCGAATTTTGACCTGAAACTTTGTGTATATTAAGGACTTGATAAGAATAGTTTATGGTGAAAATTTCAGATCTTTTGGTTGCACTTTAACTGAAATACGACTATCAGAAAGATTCGACGAACTATATATATTACCCTATAAAATTTTAAAAAGTAACTCCTTCACCATTTTTCATAGACATGCTCAAATGAACTGAAATTTTGGATTTAGAGGTTTATTAGCATGGGCTTTCATTTGAAACACTTAAATCGAATATTTGAAAATAAATCGTCAAACTTCATAGGGAGAGTCAGGGCCCAAATTTGGTCTTCATAGTCTTGTTCAGCAAATTTTTGCTACCAAAGTTCATTTCTACAAACTTTTGAAAATGCTATTCGACGCAGTTTGATGTGCTCTTTCAAATGAGACTATTTTCAAATTATTCTACCGCGCTGATATGACTAAGTCCTTATACATACGTAGAAACAGTTTCTGAAAGTGGTATAGAATGCCGATCGAAAAAAATCCAATGAAAAGGTATTTTCAATCTCATCAAAAGATAGCCCATAATCGATAGTATCTATGGTAAAAAAATCTCTGTTATAGCTCTCATCGTTGTTGAGAAAATGCAAATCTACTGAAAAGTATTCCACTACAAAATGCACCAAAAATGACCTACCCCCTAATAGTTGTGTCCACTATATCTCCAGACTGGCTTATCTATTTGAGCTGAAATTTTGGGTTTCTTCCTAAATATGTTAGGCCTACCTACTGCGAAAATATCAGCCAAATCGGTGAGATTGATAGAGCAAGGTCGGTCGTGGCTTACGTGCAATGCCTCCTAGGATATTTTTTCGATATTTTCTTATGGTCGTCATTTTTTTGTCGCCATAATTGTTGTAAACCTCCGTTTTTTAAGATTTTTTTTGTGGAGATGGTTTCTCCCGCCATTTTTTCGCTAGTTTTCGCCGTTTATTTTGATACATACCATCCCTACGTTTTGGATGACTCCATTTTAGATCTAAAGTACCTAAGAAGGCTTGATTGAAATTTTGGCAATATTTGGACCGATCAATATGATGATCAAGCCAAGTAACAACCGTACGTTGGTAAGTAGTAATAGTCAAAAAGCTACTAAAGAAATATAGCATGCGTCATTTTACAGCAATAATCCGACGAATACAGTGTTGCCTGCACTCATGTGTACGTGGTGCGCTAAATCATTGATAAAACGACACTAGTGTCATAAATATTTATACTCAACAGCAAACTGTTTTTTTCTTTTTCATTAAGCTTGTCATGTTTTCTCTTGCGTTCTGTCGTAGCGTAGGCTTTACTTTACGACAGTGACAGAAGAAAAAGAAATTTATGAATCGGCGAAAAAGCAGAACACATCACGTCGTAACTAACTACACTTCTCAGTGAGACATCAGAAACTGGCCTTCCAACAATGCTGGAGGCAAACATTTAACAACAAAAAAATGGCGTTTCTTGTAAAATTACGAAATGCGTGTGGTTGTCAGTTAAGGATGTGCCTGTGCTTATCGTTGAGCTTGTGCGAGGATATGCGCGTAGATATATGCCTGCGTGAAGGTGAGGGTGTGGGTGTAAGTATGGGTGTGGATATGGATATGGATGTCTCTCAAACATAGAGCCACACCTACGCCCACACCTCAACAGTTTTTCATTAAAGACAACTGTTTAAATACCATATTCAATTAATGGTGTTTCTTTTAGTTATAGTATACTGGCCAAACATTTCTGAAGTCAAGTATTGATAATTTATCTAACAAATAACTTTGTTCTTAAAATGTTGATGAAAATCATGTTAAATAATCATTTATGCTTGTTTTATTTTGTACAACATTTTTTAATTTCATTCAAATATTTTAAAATCGTGACCTTTTATCATCTAATGGAAGGGTGCGGATGTGAGTTGAAGTGAAGATAGGACCAGGGCTGCCAAATCCAAATTTCAAAAACCAGGAGTTTTTTGCGAAAAATCAGGAGAAAAATCAGAAGATGTTTATTGAAGGGTGTGGGTGTGGGTGTGGGTGTGGTGTGGGTGTGGGTGTGGGGTGTGGGTGTGAGTGTAGTACATGTGAAGACAATACACCCTCCCACACCCACACCCACACCCACCCACACCCACACCCACCCACACCCACACCCACTCCCACCCCATACTGCACGATTCAGATATGATCCGAATCACTTTTTAAAAAACCTAAAAGTGTCGCTATAAAACGATCATTAATGAAAAGGTATAGAATATCAATCTCGAGCAAGATAGATCAATTCTCACGTGTTTTACATTGAGAATCAATAACTATTGAGTCTATAGAGGAGAATTGAGATATTCAATAAACTTGTCTGGGCAACTAGCCTAGAATGGATCTTAGGATGAGAATAAACTGGTATTTCTCAAGTTTCTCAAGCATTCATTTGTAATTTATCATGATAAAATGAAACTATTTAGAATTCATATAGTAACAAAGATGAACAAATAGAGAAAAAAAAATACAATTTCACAAAATGATCGGTTCTACAGAGAATGAAATAAATTTTCATTCTGTTCTGATAGTGGAATGTGGAGGATGGAGTGTTTCATGGATATACAACTTGAAAATAGTGTCTACATGAAGATATATTGAATGTATTGTGACTATTCAATGACTACATGTTTGTTGAATGATGTTAATGTTACATTGGATAATTATTGTCGGAATAATCAGACATGTAAGATGGACATAGCTATTCCTATCGGTTCAAAGTCGAAATCAAACAATTGATCAGCAATTGTAGAGATACTCTTTATTCACTTTCACAAATTTTACTTTTGGCCATAAATAGTATAACATTGATCGCACATCAAATAGTATCAATACAGAAAATTTTTCAATAAACGATTATACTCATTTATGTACGATTCTGTTTTATGAAAAAGATATTTTTATCAAGGAGATTAGTTTCCTAATTTATTATTGGTATCATAGAAACTCAGGTGCATGATTCACTCCGCTTTGATCAGCATCGGGATCTCATTTTCTAGTTGATGTGCATTAGTGATTGTTAATTGCTTTAAAACTAACTCTTCAAATGAATATTTCAATGGTTAACAAAGGTTTTTCCAAGATTTTCAATCATCATCGACCTTCGAATTCCGATCGATATACACAAGATTCTATCATTATTGAGATTATCGGAAAATATGACACAAAAGTACTCCGACGAATGGATATAGAGGTTAAAGTCAAACATTTCCTTGAATCGAAAAGTGGCAAATCAACATTTCTTCTATTTGATTTTTTTTATCCATTTATATCACCCTTGGAGATATAATTGTTGAGAGTACTGAATTTTTCTAGCTTTTTTTTTAAATATATTATCGTTGTTTGAATTGTGATTGTCTGAAGAAAACTTTTTGATTTGGAATATTCGAGTCTCTTTTTTCTCAATAACTACTTCAGTTTTAGTCTGATTGAGTCGATGCTTTTCTTGAAAGAATCGCTGTTCGATTCTCTACAAAACTGTAAGCGAACGAAAATTGGCGAATTAGAAACAGAAGAAACAACAAAGTCTAAAAGCGTCAACTTTCAAAAGAAAAATTAGTTTTCTAATTTTTTTACACTTCGATGCTCACATATATAAAAACTCAGATGAATATTCGAAAGAGAGTGAAATTTTCTATCCGAAACTGGTGTCTATTACCCAGGCAGACAAAAAAGTGAAAAAACGCGTTTAAACGCGCAGAGATTTTCGACCGTGTCAGGATGTCAATCGAGGTTCCCGATTGTGTGTCACTAACGACCAGTATAAGTGAACGTGAAAACGGTCTCTTTTTCATGCTTAATGAAATTTGAATATTTTCATTTCATCAATACAATATCATTTTCACGTTTAGTATTCCGTACCGTGTTTGACTCACAATCGGGAACCTCGATTGACAACCGGTCACGGTCAGTAAAAATGGACGTTAAAATGATCCTTTTTTTCACTATGCCGGAAAAACTTAACGTTTAAACGCTAAGTTTCTTGAAACAATTTGACATTAATAAATTCCAACCGTTTCTGA